>JAKCPI010012715.1:0-107003 GCA_023213315.1 Euborellia annulipes
AATATCTCAAGTATTATTAACTTTATCAAAGTTATAGATATAAGTAAATTTATTCTACGCATCATTTTTGAATAAGTTTTGTTTGAAAATTTTTTTCATATCTCTTATCATTTTAGAAAATATAAAGAATTTTTTAAATGTTTTAAATTAGCGCCACCAAAAGTATAAATTTTAAATTAAATATAATTTTATTCAGATAAATAAAATTTACAAATATTTTAATTTAAATAAAATAAATAAAATTTTATTATTTTTTAATTAATCCTCCCTATTGATTTATAACAAATTTCAACGGGGTTAAAAACAGAAAAATCGAAATATCTTCTAAACTAGTAATTTTAGACAAATAACACACTGAAACAAAATTGTTCTATTTATGATTCCAAGCAACTTTTGTCTAAAAAAAAAGTGTGTATCTTTAATCAGAGAGATGGATTCTACGTTTTCCTATTCTATTACATACAATTGTTGTGTTGTTTGTATGAAAAGCCCCTAGGATCAATTAAAGCAACAGTCGCAACCCTATTTGGAAATAGTACCTTTCTCTGTGTGTGTGTGTGTGACATTAATAGAGAGTAAACATCGTTAAGTTTGAGGGTAAACTTTCGCCCAGGCTATTATACACCCAACCCGTAAGTAAAGGTAGAATAGACGTAATATACGTTCGGTATATTTCCCAATGAATAATGAGCCAAAGGGAAAATGATATTGACATTTCAAGGTAGTCAATGATTAAATATTACAGCTAATAGTTAATATTAGCTTTGCTAATGGATGATTTTTTTTAACCTTTATATAATTTTATTATTATTCGTCTTTTTGGTATAAAACACCTTTTAATTGAAGTCAGCGCTAAAACAAGAAAAAAAATACCAATTGAATAAAAAAATAGTGATGACAGTAAAAAAATTACAAATCTTCTAAAATATTAATTTTATCGTAATAATGCTAATAGATAAAATTATTCTTTTTATCATTTAAAACAAAATTTGTTTGAAAAGTTTTTTTATATCTCTTACCCTTTAGGAGATATAGACAATTTTGTTTTATATTAGCGCCACCAAACGGATGAATTTTAAATTAATTATTGTTTATTATAATTTAAATGCCTGAAATTATAATAATACAATTTCTTTTAAAAGATTATGCAACTATTTATTTATTTAAATTAATATTTAATATTCGCAATTTATTTAAAACAAAATTTAACGGGGCTCAAATTATAAAAATATAAATATCTCTTTAATTATCAATTTTAGACAAATTATACTAAAATACAAAATTGTTTATTATTTAATTTAGATCAATTTTTTGTATAAAAAAATTTTTTATATCTCTTATACTTTAGGAGATATAGGAAGTTGATAAATATTTTTTATAAGCGCCACCAAACGGATTAATTTTTAATTAATAATTAAAAAAAAAAAATAAAATTTAAGCGAGATATTAGAACAATTTTAATTTAAAAATAAATGATTAATTAATTTAAAAATATTTTTTTTTATATTTAATATTCGCAATTAATTTATAACAAAAATCAATGGGGTTAAAATTATAAAAATAAATATTTATAAATATCTCTTTAATTATCAATTTTAGACAAATTATACTAAAATACAAAATTATTTTAATTATAATTTCTAACAAATTTTGTTTGAAATTTTTTTTTTTATATCTCTTACCCTTTAAGAGATAGGCCTATCGAAAATTTATGTTATTACTTTCTCTTATTTTAGATAAACGCCACCAAACGGATTTAAATCGGACTTCTTCGAGATTTTAGAATAAGATTTCTATTTTAATTCAATAATTAAAAAATTTCCAAAATCTTGTCAATCATTTTACATTTTTTTTTTCAAATAAATTTCAAAGATTTTAGAACAAAATTTCTATTTTAATTTAATAATTAAAAATAAAATTTTCAAAACCTTGTCAATCATTTTACAATAATTTTTCAATTAGATATAATATGTAGAATTATTTATTCTTTTTCTACTGGCATATAAAGCTTTTTTCTAACTTTTTTTTATATATTTACGAGATATAATTTTTTTGTAGAAATATCGCATCTAATTTCATCTATAAATTTTTAAAAAGAAATATCCCCTGATGATGTCCTTTAAATTCCCAAGTCGGTCCTCTCTCTGAATTTTTATTATGAATAAAAAATATATTCAAATATATTTTATCATTTCTTATGATATATTCCATTACGTTAGAGACACTCTGTTCCATTTTTTTTTGTCCTCTTATTAATTATTCATATTTAATTTCAAATGGTGGGAATTCCCTAGAAACATCCTCGTCTGCTTTTTTTAGTTGGTCAATTATAAGATGATGATGTTGCAAGGAAGAAGGCATCAAATCTCGTCTGAATTATGAATTAACTAGCTGCTCCGCCCGCCTGCGGCGGAATGTCCTCTATAATCATACAAAATTTCGTTTCAAAGGAAAGTTGGACGGAAGAGTGACAGACTAGACTAGCTGCTCCGTCCGCCTTGTTAAATTGAAGAGATATTTTAATTTGGAAATTAATCCTTATAATTAATTATTCTTTGATTGTTTAATTTCTTAAACAAAGCCTATTATCGAGAAAAAAGATGATTATTTTCATGTTCTAGAACCCAATCGTGACTCCGTCGGGATCGAAAAATAAAATAATCCGTGACCAAAAAAGTTCTGTGATTATATGGGTTAAAAAAACGTATAATCCACCTCTCAGATTTAAGATACACAATTTTTTTTCAAACAAAAGTTGTTTAGAATTAAAAATAGAACAATTTTCTATCAGGGTGTTTTTTGTCTAAAATGGATAGTTTAGGAGTTATTTCGATTTTTCTGTTTTGAACCCCATAGGAATTTGTTCTAAATCAATAGCGAGTATTAATTATAAAAAAAAATAATAAAAATTTTATTTATTTTATTTATTAAAAAAAAAATTGTATTTAATTTGAATTTTATCCGTCTGGTGGCGCTAATCTTAAATATCCGGTATGGTATGGTAAGAGATAGAAAAAAAATTTTAAAACAAAAATTGTTCAAAATGATGCATACAATAAATTTACTTATGTATAAAATATCGATAAAAATAATAATAGAGAAGATATTTTAAATCTTATTTGTGTGTTAATTTCCTTATTGATTTGAAATATTATTTTAAATTATTTGAAATTTTTTTTTCAAAACAATGTTTTTTTGTAAAAGAAATTAATGTTCACCAGTCCGACATCCTCAAATTAAAAATATTTCAAATTTTGTTTAAAAAAAATTCAGTAATCAGGAACTCAAAACGTGTATTTCCTATTATTTACTGTTTATTTTATTATTTTTATTTGAAATCGGGATTCCCGTTTATTTACCCGAGGTGCTTTCGTGCACGAAGATTCAACCGGCCTCTGGCCGCATCCTGTGCAGTTACATTATTTTCTACCTCTTAACTCCTCCTCCTGCGTTCGTTTCTAGCTAGTGAACTAATCCTTATTTCTCGTTCCTTTTATCCAACCTCTTCTATGCTATGGAGGATGTCCGAGTTGAGGAGGGAATTCTTTCGAAGAATGCATCACTGAGAGGGAGTCTTCTTTGCGTTCCTTCCAAAGCACGGGGATGTAACAACAACTCCCTCTTCTTGTAGAGTAATATATAGGTTTACATAAAGTCTGAGCGGAAAAAAAGTTGGAAACCGCTGATCTATATCTATCTAAATCCATTGGCGTCATTAGTTTACAATTCATTCTTTGGGTGGCGCTAATTTAAAAAAAAAACTAAAACTTTGTATATCTGCTTAAGGGTAAGAGATATAAAAAAACTTTTCAAACAAAAGTTGTTTAAAATAATCCATAGAATAATTCTATATATGGATATTTTTTCGATAAAGTTGATAGTTGAGTAGATATTTTGAATTTTAACTTGAAATAAAACTACTTGTTGACAGTGGCGTCATTTCAACTTTTTCTAGGTACTCAAAAGATATTCAATTTAATTAATTCTTTAATTTTGTGAAGTTTATATACTCGTAGACATAGGCGTAGCCAGGAAATTTTTGATGGGGGGGTTTCAAGAAAATTTTTCCAAACATTTAAAAAATTTAAGATTATTTTAGGGTATTTTTTTTTTAGCTAGAGGGGTTTGAACCCCCCCCCCCCCCGTGGCTAGGCCTATGCTCGTAGATATATTTTGAAATATTTTATTAGATATTAGAATAATATAAAATTTTATAAATCAGAGCTCTTCCCCCCCCCCCAAATGACGCCACTGTCTAAATCTACTGTATAATAGAGCAGTGTCCGTCAGTCTGTCTGTCCGTCTGTTACGCTGTTTGTCCAACTTGCTGTAATTGTGAAAAGAAATTTTGCAGTCTTAATTGATTAAGAAAAGAGGGACCACCACAGGCGGGCGTAGCGGCTAGTGTTGATATATTATCTTTATCAATTGAATGCAAACTCCATTCAACGATTTATAAAGATTTTTTCCACTTGTATTGATTTCATATTTGACTTTTCATTTACAAATATTATAGTCTAGCGTACTAACGCGCTATAATAATAAAATACACACTTGGCAGGCATAATATCAACACATTCATTTTGTTTAATAAAATATACACACAACACATAAATAACAAGTTGAAAAGAGAGAGTGTGATTGAATAATAAGACTATTTTTGTTTTTTGTTTTAAACACAAACACGTTTTTTTTTTGTTCAATCGTTTATGTTGTTGTTGTTGTTATTAACAAAAATAACAAGCCTTCTTGTGGTTGATTAAAAAAATTTGTAATCAACTCTCTCATTCGATGGGGGAAACAATTAAATAGATATGATAAAAAAAAAGAATATTAATTATTTATTTCCCCTGAGGGATTTGTAATTTTACGGTTTATTGATTATAAAGTGGTGGAGGGGGAAGTGGAGGAGGTTCAAAAAATTAAATCGATAAAAAAAAATTAAGAAAAAAAAAACACATATTTCCCGCTTTTTTGCCCGCAACGTAAAATATATAAAAATCCTTCAGGGGAAATAAATAAATAATTAATATTAAAGGCGGGAAAGATTTGTAACTTATTGCCGGTTTTTTCATGTTTGGGTGAAGTTAGTGAAGTCTCTGTTAAATGGATTTTTTTTTTTTGTAGTGCAGAAACCCTATTCATTTTTATAAGGTATTTATTTAAAATTTATATAATATTCGTTTATTTAATAAAAAAAAAAAAAATTGTGAGTGCGGAGATTGCTAATAAAGAGAAATAAAAAAAAATAACTGTTTGAAAATTTTATATACAGATAAAAGGGAAAATTTCAGAGAATATAGAACGATGATCCTTTTTACTATCATTTGATTGGTTGAACGGATGGTTAGATTAAAAGAAAAAATATATTCTTAATTATTCAATTTTAGTTGCATGTGAATATTCTCTAGGAAATTCTAAACTCATTACAAAAAATCCGATGCGAATTGGATGCGCCGTTTCCGAGTTATAGACATTTGAATTTTCGAAGTTTTTATTCATTTCTATTTCGTGCTCTTGATTTGGCCAAAAGAGGGGAGGGCGGCGAGTTGCAGGTTCCCCCACCCCTCCGCTCTGATTGTCGCCAGGCGCCCCCTCCCCCCTCGTTTCTAAGAAATATTCTTTCTCTTTTTAAAAATAATAATTTAATAGCTTTTAAGTCAATTTTTTTTTTTGGACATTTGGAAGAATTATAAAAATCGAACGAGGAAAAACAAATTAATCAAGCAGTCAGAGAATATTGCCAAATAAATGATAGTTATATATTTAGTTAGATGTAAAATCTTTCAATTCTTCATCATCACATGGTTATTATATTTATTTGAACACAAACGATATTTCCATCTAGGGTAGTTAAATATCAAAGTGTAAAATTTAATTTAGATGAAATGATTTGAGTACTTCAAACAATTTTCACAAAATATTACAGATGTACTTTTTAAAAGAGCATCTAAATAATTGATTTATTAATTTAAAAAAAAAATCGTTAGAGCGAATTTTGAGAAAATCGAAAAAAACTGAAAAACTACATGAGTAAAGTACTAGTACTTTTTGGCTGATTTTGATTAAAAGCTTATTTCCACGCCTCAGGGGGGTGTATAACTTAAATATAAAAGTTCACCCGCCTAGCTCAATACCTTCATGCTTAAAATTGAACACACATAGGCAAGAGAATGTAAAAAAAAAAAATAGGGGGCCGTGAGGGTCCCAACGGGGCCGCGACTCAAAAAGTTTAACAAGCACTGAACTAAAGGTCTAAAGGGATGGATTTTATTATTTAATATATTTATGAGTAGAGACCGGATTTTAGCAAAAAGCCTTTTGCCCCAATTTTTAACCAACCCTTTAGAATTTTATTTTTCCCCAAAATTCGAAAAACTAAGGGGATTGGGAGTGCGATTTTTTTTCCTTTTTGCTTTTTTTGGGGTTTTTCTTTCTCTCCCTCCCTCCCGTTTTTATAAAAATTTATTAATAATATTTATTTTTTTTTTTTTTTTTTTTTTAAAAAAACACACTTTTCCCCCCCCCCCCCCCCCCCCCAAGCCAGGAGCTAGGGGGGGGGGGCCCCCCCACACCAAAAAAAAAAAAAGAGGGAGGAGGGGGGGTGGTAATTTATTAAATATAAGTAATTAAGAAAAAATTGGGATAAGAGATAGGTGAGGGGAATTTGTTTTTTTTTGGCTTTTTTTTTCTTCTTTTTTTTTTTTTTTTTTTTTTTTTTTTTTTTTTTTTTTTTTTTTTTTTTTTTTTTTTTTTTTTTTTTTTTTTTTTTTTTTTTTATGAGAAATAAGCATCTCTTTGATTGAAGACAAATTTTAAATTTTATTTTTCTCAAAGGATTGAATTCTTTATAGATAAATATGCATTCTTTTATTCTTATAGTTTCGAATACAATTTTATAAAAGCATAAAAAGATGAAATTAAATGATTATTTCAAATGCTGGGAGAGCATCAATTTGTTTTTTCAAATTCGATCTGCGCCCAGAGTGCAGCCAGGGAGCCTCGCTTCACTCTCGTCTAGGCTTTTATTCACGCGCACATTCGCTTTTCAAAAAATCTCTCTATCTCTCTTATTTGTCGTTGGATTTGTGGAAAAACGCAAAACTGGTCTTTTCAATCAATTATAAAGCTATATTTATTTTTTTATTTAACTACGCCCACATAAAATGGGGGTTTATTGATTGCCTTTGACATCTTCAAATTTTATTCATTTTCTAATTATCCTAATTTATTGTTTTTTAATTAAATAAACACATTTAGGCCTGGATATTGATTGAATAGCTTAGTATATAAAATATTCAATCAAAAACAATCAAATTTTAGTCTCAAAACGTTCTAAAAATGATTAAAAATCGATTTTACAAATTTATTTTGACATATTAATTTTTACTTTCTCTTAAAATTCAAAAATTAATTATTTTTTTGATGCTGCTGTTCTCATTTTGCTTTCAAAATTGTTTGAAGACCACCATGGGCGTAACTAGTGCATTTGGCTGGGGGGGGGGGGCTATGGGACCACCTATCCTCCGGTGGGCCTGGAAAGCCCCCTATTTTCTCAATTTTTCTTTCTTGGGGCAAGGAGCTTTCTGGGGGGGGGGGGGGGGCAGAGGTTAACTTTCTATCCAAACATGACAAAACCGACCCTTAGCCTTTTTTTTTTGTTCCAGTGGAAATTACAATTAAATTTTCTTAAAGTGCAATTTTATTTATTTTTTTTTTTTTTTAACTAAAAACTTCAGAACAGATTGTCATGAAATTTGCTCTACATTTAGAGGCTATTTATTGTCTTTATTTTTAGTTTCAAGATTTGGTCGTAATAATTTATCGATCCCTTTTGCCGCTCCATTCACTTCTTGTTTTAATACCGCCCTACGCCCACTTAGGACTACACATTTGCCAAATTTTACTCTAATCCGATGAATAGTTTCAAAAAAAAAATTTTCACATCCATTTCTGGGGTCTGTATGACCTGAAACGTAAAAAAAGAGATTTTTTACCATCAAAATATTTTCACCTTATTTATTAGAGGGAAAGTAAAAAAAAAAACCCATAAAAATTCGTTTACTAGTTCCCGAAATTCATAAGTTGAAATTAAATAAAATTTAGATCTCACAATTATTTTTCTATAATTAATCAAATAAATATTGTATTAGTGAATACTAATGTATAATCTTGGAATTATTAATTCACGTACGTGTTTTTTTATTGATATGGATATTAGGCTTTGTTTTTGTTTTTTGTTTTCCTCTTATTATTTTTTTATTGGCAGTTACTAGCTATCAGACCGACATAGGTTCACTGTCTGTACTGTGCGCTATGAATGTCTACCTGACGTTCTCCGCAGGGTGTAAAAAAAAGATCTTATATGTATAATTACATTGAAAAATTCATCAAGTAAAAGGAGAAAAATTAAAAATAAACGTGCGTATTATTGAAAGCGGATTATGCAGCTAGTTTTATATAAAAACCCACTGAATAATAATAATAATAATATTGGTTGAATATAAATTTAGCGTAAGCGAATTATTTATGTGATATGAACATGAATAAATAATCAGCAAATTTATTAGGCTTAGATATAAAATAAATAAATAAATAAATAAACAACTTTGTATGTATGAAATATGACTATATTTTTTTATTTTTATGTTTTCAAAATAAACAGAAATAACAATTTCTTCTATTTATTTATGATTGAATAAAAAAATACTTTCTCTCTCTATATAGTTCATATATAGGGTAAGAGAAAGTAAAAATGAGAATTAGAGGCCTTTTAAAGAAATTAATTAGACCGCAATTTTTCACTCAATAAAAATCTGGTGAGAGTGCTCGCACAGCACACGACTTTCTCTTTCTTAAGTTGTTTTCTGTGCTTGTCACACCAGATTTTTTGTGTCGAGATATATATTTAGTTTCCGACATTCCCGTATATTTGAATTTATAAACCATTTGTTTATTTATATTTTGTTTTTGTTTGGGGCCGTAGTTTGGAGTTGTACGCAATTCAATATGCAAAGTTTTTTATTTTTTTTTTCTAACGAATATTATTTAGGGCTTAAGAAACGACGAGCGGAGGTGAAGTGACGCCTGCACCTCCCCTCGCCGGCTGCTATTCTTGGAAATAACTATTAAAAACATTCTATTATCTCCATCGCAAATCTTTCGTCTAAATAAAGTGATTCATTAGACCCAGAGAGAATGATTTCACTTGTTGTTAAGTAACAATAAATAAGGCTCTCTCTTGGATGGGAGAGACAAATAAATAACGTAAAATATTTATTCTTTACTATCTTTTCAATATCCCTTAGATCTCACTCTATAAAAATCTGGGTGAGACTGCTCGCACAGCCTTCGTACCGAAGGTTGTGTTCTGTGCTTGCCACACCAGATTTTTTGTGTCGAGATATATATTTAGTTTCCGTTATTATAATATTTAGATTTTCTGTTAAAAATATTACGTTATTGAAAAGATCATTTTTTTTTGTTTTGATTTCTATTTTCCCCTTTTACAGATTGATTTTTTTTTTCTCTCTTTGATTAGCTATAGTTATTTATTTATTTATTTATTTATTTTTTGATAAGGAAAATTGGGAATCTAACGATAACAAAAAGAATGCCATCATATCTTTTATATTCTATTTATCCTTTGATCTTCTGCTTTTTTTTCTTTTTCTTCTTCTTCCTGATGATGATGATGATGTCTTTATCATTTAAAACTGAATAGCTAACCTTCAGGCGATTATATAAAGAAAATTCTTTTGTTTTTTTTTAATTATATTAAATTCAATATTGCCCTCGGGCTTGGCGTAGTTGGTAGCGCGCCTGCCTTGTATGCCAAGGGTCGAGGGTTCGGATCCCAGGCATTTGGACCCCAAAATACAGTATTTTCATAATCAAATTATTATACGGTTGACTAAGGAGCTCAATGAGGAAAGGCAGCCAGCATAAATAAAAACTTTTATATTATGTCATCGACGTTTCGGAGCGCGTCGCTCCCATCTTCAGAACCTCAAATATTTTTTTATTAATAGAGTATTAGAAAAAATATACAAAATATTAGCTACCAACACCAATTTTCCACATAATTGCTAGGTTTATAAATAAAATAATAAATAAGAATAAATAAAAAAAAAATATTTTTATATTTTTTAGCATAAAAAATTTTTGTTTTTGTATTTTTATATTATTTTATAAAATAGAGAGGGGAGGCGTCATCCAATTTAATTTTTTTAAGGGAGGCTTTGTAACATAAAGTTTGGAAAGCACTGTTCTAGACCATGTCGCAAAAAACCACTTTTTTGGATTCAGGGGACCTCAAAACGTGTATATCCATCAAAATCTCGGCATCGAATTTCTGACATGAATCCAATACTTTCTCTCTTTATAAATTTTTTATTTTCCAATCTCAAGCCTAGGATGGAGTGTAGCCTGATTACAGAACCTTTAATTACTCATATTCCATAAATGCAATCTAATTTTTTAACATTTATTTATTTATTTATTTATAAATTAAACAAACCTCAAATCACCGATAATTCAATTAAAAAAAAAAAAACAGAATTTTTTTTGTCGATAATTTAATAATACATTTCTAATTCGATCTCTGATTGGTTGATTCATTAAATTCATTTATTAATGAATGCGAGGGTGGTGGGGGGGGGAGATCGCCATGATGATAGAAAATTAATTTACCTTGAAATTGTTTTTTTTTTATTTAATTTCTACCTGATTTTTTTTTTTTTTGTTAACAATATTAATGGTTAACCTCGAGACCACTTCAATTATTATCCCCCCCTTAGAGAGATTGGGCCAATATTAAGGGGGTGGGTTCTTGAAATTCAACCAAGCAGCAGCTGCCAAAGACATCCAACTGGAAAAAAAAACGGTCAGCAATTGGAGGGCACAAAAACGGGTTGGGGGGGGGGGATCGATTTGGAATTTCTCCCATCTACTTGTTAGAGGGGGTAGACAAAAAAAAAACAACCCTAAATAGATTAAGAAGAAAAATGATAATTTGCTCGTCATCAATTAAAACAAAAGATTGTACAAAATAAAACAGTGATGTAACAACAACAAATAAGACGAGAGAAAACAATAATCTGTGGAAAAAAATTTTCCTTCTTATTAGCAAAATGGACGATTCATAATCCTCAAAGACCTTTGAGAGAGACAAAATCCGGTGTGACAAACACAGAACACAACTTTCAATTACCGAAGGTAAGAGAAAGTTGTTTGTTGTGGGTGACACCAGATTTTTTATACATTTATTTAAGGTCTTTTCTTTATAAATGTTATTATATATTATGTATAAAGGCATAAAAATATATAAATATAGGCTATTAGGGCATCGGCTGTTAGACTAGCCTGCCATCTATTGCAAGAATGCTGAACTAATTAGACAGTTGATTTTTAAATAAATCATCTAAGCTTCTATATATATAATTCACTAATGTCCGTCTGTCACGCTCTATTTAGGCAACTTCCCGTTGGAATTTTGAAATGAAATTTTTAAAGCATAAAGAGTACCTTCTCGGGATTACAGGAAAATTATTTTCATCCCGAAATTCCTATAACTTTTTGAGTTATTAATTACGATTTCTCCCATAGGAAATGTAGAGAGAAATATTTATGTATTCTTTTCATTTGTGTATTCCATGAATGTAAACAAATCCTCAAGCAGGCACTGGTTTGGAATAGTAGTAATAATAATTTTATTTTCGCAGGCGGGCCCCAGCACAGATCATACAATCAAGATGGGACAGCTCCAGGTTAAAAATTGTTTATAAGTTTAGCGCTCTCTATACGCGTGTCGACCTATTATTTTGCGCGGGAGACCCGTGGCTCAGAGAGAAGACATTAGCTTCTCGTGCCTAAGGTCCCGCGTTCGCGTCCCGCCCCAAGCGAGAAAAATTTATTTAATTACCCCCTTTACCCTCCCCCCCTGTATCCGCCCTTGATATTAATTTATATGTTTATCGGTATGATAAAATAAAAAAAAAAAGATTAAAAACAATTATTTGAAAATGAACAGTAAATGAAAAAAAGAGAAATTAGTGTTAAAAAAATTTATTGCAAATTGTAAAAAAATTACAATTAAATTTAATTATAAGAGCAGCAAATTAAGAACTTACTTCTTTCTTTCCCATTTTTTAAACACGTAGGGCATATTAAATACGAAGGGCAATAATTGCGTGTGATTAATTGAGTAGGGCACGTTACAATTTTATTTAATTCAAATTTATAATGTTTTTTTTTATTTGTTATTAAACTCATCAAACAATGTTATTTTGTTGGCGAATGGAACGAACTCTACAGGATAAATTTTTAACTAGTCTAGTATTGCCATCTAGCCACATATCAGACAACTAAAAACTTATAAACATTCTTCCCATAGAGCTGTCCCCCCATGGGCCCCAGCCAGCTGGAGGGGGGTCTACGGGGGCGAAGTCCCCCGGCTAGGCATGCCCGCCGAAGGTGGGCGACGCGGCTAGTCATTTTAAATGATTTAAAAAATTATATTTTATCAATTTGAAAATCTCACAATTATTTTTTTTTATAATTCGTCATATATATTAAATTTCCTATTTTTGTCGTCACTGCTTGTGACGTCACGGCTTGTAACCCGACATGCTGATAGAAGAGCTAAAAAATTTGAGTCGATCAAATAAAAGTTTCACTTTAAAAATATATTTGAAAAAATTGTAGCATAGGATTAATTAAAGGCAAGGTGAATACCGCCTACAGCGGGCAGCGTATCCAACCAAATAAATGCCTCTTAATTAAAAGAATGAACAGGCAGGCTCATTAAATGGAAGCCTTAGGCTTTTTATAATTTATATACCCTGCCAGGTATATTATATTTAGAGTTAAGTTCAAAAAGTCATATCAGTCAGGCTATGTCGAGTTTCTTTTCTTTAATTCATTGCTAAAAAAAAGTTTTTATTTAAAAATACGGATTTGAATATTTCTTCTTTTTTTTGGGGTTTTAAAATAAGTATCTTATTTAAATGTATATTTTCTTATTATCAAGGATTTTTTTTTTTTTAACTTTTCGCATCGTCTCAAGAAATTTTTTTTAACATAATTATGTAAGAATAAAGTTTCGATGGAAAATTACCTCAATTTTTTTTTTTAACTCTTCTATGGTGTGACTTAACGCATAGCATCTTAGTTAACTTGACCACTTGCATTTCATAACCATCCAATACTTTCTCTCTCTATAGATTTCATATATGGACCCTGTTATGCAAATGTGTGTCAAAGGCCAAAAA
The DNA here is from genome assembly GCA_023213315.1 of Euborellia annulipes. Lineage (NCBI taxonomy): Eukaryota > Metazoa > Arthropoda > Insecta > Dermaptera > Anisolabididae > Euborellia > Euborellia annulipes. The sequence continues at coordinate 13,272 of JAKCPI010012715.1, forward strand.
AATTCAAAATTGAGTTAAGCCCGAAATATTGTTTCAAAGGTTATGGAGAAAGAAAAACCAGCGAGTGCTTTCCACGTTAAGATAATTTATTCGCAGATATTTCGGTAAGCCTAACGCAAACCATCCTCAGTGCTTCAAATTATATTAATATGATTGTGGAGCGTTTAATAAATTCATAAAATGCTTGAGAAGCCATTCATATATGGAGGGGACAAAATCGAATGAAGCAAGTCACTGAGAGAAAAATAGCATCTATATACATAAGACACAATCGAATTTTTGTATGCTTTAAGATAATTTCTCACAGTGACCCACCAGGCGCGTGTACTTTCTAATACATCCCCTCCATATATAGAATGGCTTCTCAAGCATTTTATGAATTTATTAAACGCTCCACAATCATATAATTTGAAGCACTGAGGATGGTTTGCGTTAGGCTTACCGAAATATCTGCGAATAAATTGTTTTAACGTGGAAAGCATTCGCTGTTTTTCTTTCTCCATAACCTTAATACTGTTGACCCAGCATACTTCGTTTCGTTTACTTCATATTGTTTCAAATGCTATAATTAATAATATTTTTTATGAAATATGTCCTAAAAAAATTTATATTTAATGTAAAAGCTTAAAATTATTTTTACAATATTTCAATGCAGGATTTTTATTTTGCAAAAATGATTTATGTACCTAACACGTTGTTTTTTATGATGTTAACAACCAATGTTATTTAACCTATATTATATATTGTTTACCTTAAATAAACCAAAATCCTTTTTTTTTTTTTTGAAAAATGAGAAATGAATTCGTAGATGTCAAAATTTAATTTTTTGATATTATTCCTGATAATGAAGATGAGGATCAGAGCGATTTCGAAAAGACAACAAAATAAATAATATTAAGTCGATTTCTATTATAACTTTGATTTACTGTTGCCATGTTCACTTGCATTCAGGAATTAAGTGATGAGAAAATTTTGTTATCTCTTTGTATTTAATTTTAAAACATTAATACTATTTAAAATTATTTAATGTAATTTTGACATAAAAAGTTTCTATGCTATTAGTATTAAATATAACCATAAAAGAACTTTAATAATATCTTCGTTTTAATTTTTGAATTATAACCTAAAATTATTTTATTAATATAAATAGTGCATAGATTAATTTACAATCATGTGTCAAGAGACTTTGAAGCATTTTTGCAAATATAATTGGACTTGGAGAATTTTTTCTATTTTATTGTTTATTCTCTAAATTAGTCATATTAATTAAAATAATTAAATAATTAAATCTCTCTAAGGAAAAATAATAAAAATGGTTATATAATTAAATTTTTCTTTATTTTTTTTTACTTTAGGGACTCGAATTGAATAAAGACAGACAGACAGCCTTGCAAGCAAATGGTGTGCACCGCCGGCAAGTGCTGCCTCTGGTGTCAATTTTATAAAACCTTTTGTTAAAATGAAATTATTCTTTAATTTAATCAAACAAATTTCATAAAATTAGCATAAATATCACGGAGGGGACAACCTTAAGTGGAGGGGAGGGGGCCCCCTCCTCGAAAAAGCAAAAATTCAAATATTATGGGTTCTAAGGGGCCCTGGAAAGGCATTTGAATAGAAAGAGAGCGAAGGTAATGAGTGCGAGTGAGACGGAGATAGTCGCTTAAAGATGCTGAGTCTCCGCTCTTGGTGCACATAAACCGGATTGCAAACAATACGCGTGACGTCATCTTTTCTTAGAAGCTATAAAAGAGAGAAATAAAAATAAAATTATTTTTTTTTTATATTCATCAAATTAGAAGACAAAAACAAATTAAATGAATATAAAAAAATTATTTTAATAAAAGGAAATAAATATATTCTCTAACTTTTGATTGATAATTGAGGTGGGATTTATTTATATTTTTCTTCCTGAGACGGGTGTTAAAATTAATTGTATTTTCAATTTATATTTCTCGGCCTCTAAGATCATTTGACTTTTGGGAAATTAAATTAAAATGACTTCCAGCAGGTGAGAGACTCAACACTCAGCGGGTCACCTATCCACGGTCCAGCAGTTCTTAGCCTTGCTTAACCCGAATTTTCTCGATTGATTTTTTTCTGCCTTTTAGAAGCTATTAAATTTAAAAAAGTTATTTTTTCTTTTTATATTCAACAAATTAAAAAAAAAAAAATTATTTTAATAATTACCTTCGATAACTAAAAATCTATTCAGTTTATGAAAAAAATGTCAAAGAATAAAAACTTTTTAAAATTGAGTATTTTATCATAATATAACAAAGAAATTGAAAATTTCGAAATTTCTGAAAAAACTTTTTAGGTAAAGTACTACTTCCAAGTGACGTATTTACTCCAAAAGTTGATAGAAATCTACAATTTTAGTGTGAGGGGCATATACCAAATTTCATCCATCTAGCTGCTTTGGTTTTTAAGCAATCGTGTTCACACACACCCAGACGTAATTCCAAAAGAATATACGAGAAAGTCTCGGGGAAGGCATTTTTTCATAAATAAGAAAAGGCAAGGCTCTGTTGGCGGGGGGTCCAGGGGTGCGAAGCCCGAAGACGGGCGCCGCGGCTGCTAGGCCTACATACAAAATTTCATAAAAATTGGAAAACATTTTTTTTAATGTGTAAAATATTCCAAAGAGGATTTTGAATTAAAATTTACAAGCAAATCCCCGTATGGGGATTTAACATTGGATCTCTAGATGGAAGAACCGGAAAACGAATCTGAAATACATCAGTAAAGGGTACTATTTTTGAATTTTAATCCTTAAAGCCGCCCTCGGGGCTTGGTGTAGAGGTTAGCGTGCTAACCTCGTATACCAAACGTCGCGGGTTCGGACCCCAGGCAGTCCGATGATTTTATTTAAGCCATTGGCTTAAATAAGAATGCCTGGACCCCCAATATATATAAATTCATAAATAACGGTTATCGTCAAAGTCTTAAATGGCCTAAGTTGCCAAAAAGACTGTGTGAATGTGTGTGAATGTTTAAAAAAAAAAAAAAAAAAAAAAAAAATTCTTAAAGCCAATTTTGAGAAAATCTAAAAAAAGTACATCAGTACTAGGCTAGTACTTTTGATCCAATTTTGTTTAAAAGATGATTTTCAAGTCTGAGGAAAGTGCTTAACTTAAATATAAAAGTAGATTCGAAGGACTTAATAGCTGGTAGTTCAATAAGGATAGGCGAAAAGAAGAAGAAAATTCGCAGCTAGATGTATTATATTTCATTATCTTTATTCCCATCATTTTGACGTTTCGATCCCGGTTGGGATCATCCTCAGAACTAATGTGCACAATAAGAGATAAATAGATTAGTATTGGGAACAGTGGCGTAGCGAGAGGGGGGGCAAGGGGGGGTCATCATGCCCCGGGCGCTACTCACAAAGGGGCACCAAACAAATTCGTAAAACAAAAAATAATTATAATGTCCGGCAAAAAAATTAAAAATATTTTCCGCGTGACGGAAAAATTTGGTTCCGCAAAAAAAAATAAAAAAGGGGAAAAATTCCGCCAAAACTTAGCCTCCCTAAAAAAAAAGGTAAAATGATTTTAAAAGCAGGGCAAAAAATTTTCCGCAGGCAAAATAATTTTTGAGTTCGGGGCCCCCAAAAAAATTTCTATATACGCCCCTGTATAATGTTATGGTTTTTGAATGCGGGGGGGGGGGGGGGGCTAAAAAGGAATTGAGCCCAGGGCGCGAGTTAAGCTCACTACGCCACTGATTAAGAATCTACTTTTGTTATTTTTGTACCTCAATTATTTTTCGAGTTATACTCAAAAAACGATACAAAATTTGAGGAGGTCTTAATATCATTAAACATAAAGGGTAGAAGATATTTAAGATATCGAATAAATTCTGTATTTAATGCAGATAACGAATCAATAAACACAAATTTTATATCTTTTTTAGTTTTTAGCAAATTTACGAAAATTCAAGCAAACATAGATGTCACATTCTCTTATTAAATAGAGCAAACTAGTAATTGACATAAATGTGTAAGATTCAGGATTTAGTGCTGATTCTAATGCACTATTCACTATTTCTATGTATTGAATAGTTTAATAATGTTTAATGGCTGGAAATATATTGAGGAAGGATATAAATGCAGGCAGCCAAGAAATAAAAAACGCTCTCGATTCCCTTTGAATGTCCAGACGTTTCGGGCAAAATTTATTCGCCCATCCTCAGTGAACTATTCTAGTGGGAGAGAGTTAAGTCTCCTTTGGTATACATAGTGGTTGTTAGGTCCTACTACGTATTCTATTTAATGTAACAATATGATGATAAATGAGTTTTTTGTTATTAAAATTTTTTGCTATTTTCATAGGCAAGATATAATGAAGTAATGTAACGTCTGGACATTCAAAGGGAATCGAGAGCGTTTTTTATTTCTTGGCTGCCTGCATTTATATCCTTCCTCTATTGAATAGTTTTTTTTTATTATTTTGAAAAGAAAAAAAATTCATCTGTCAAAATTAATTAAAATCGATTTTTTATTATTTTTAGGACATTCCTTGGCCGAAAATGGATTGTTTTAGTTAGAATATTTTATATTTTAATTTATAAAATCGATATCAAGCCCTAAATGTGTTTATTTAATTAAAAAACAATAAATTAAAAAATATTGGCGGGAGTTGACATTCCAAGTCGTGAGTGTCATCAACAAACCCTCATTTTATGTGGGCGTAGCTAAATAGAAAAATTCCTATGGCTTTATGATTGATTCAAGAGACCAGTTTTGCATTTTGCCTCAAATCCGTGAATAAATAAGAGAGATTTAGCGATTTTTTGAAAAGCGATCTCGCGGTAGACGAAAGGCTTAGACAAGAGTTACGCAAGTCTCCCTGGCTGGTCTCTGGGCGCCGATCGAATTGGAAAAAAAATTTGATGCTCTTCCATTAGTTGAAATAATTGTCAAATTGATTGATTTCATTTGTTTATACTCAAATTTTATAAAATTTAATCCTAAAAATGGCTATAAAATCTTATAATGTTACTAAATTAACGGATCTTAGAAGATTTTTTTATACATGTTGTGGGTTGTGTATAAACAACGATTTGGTAAAATAACATTAACAAGCGTCAAAAATTGAAAGCCTGAATTGATAAAAACAAGGATTAGAATATTGTCACAAGAGGAGATAAAATTTCATCTAATTTTGATATGAAATGAAATCTTTTTTTTTTTTTTAATCAAATAGGAAGAATAAAATGAGCAAGCAGCTAATAACACTAGTCGACAAAAATGAACTTTTTTTCTTTCACAAGAATGAAGATATGAAATTCTAGAAATATTTTTCATGCTGAATTCAAATATCAATTCAGTTTTTCCCCATCAGGCACAGTTTTAGAGATATAGAGCAAAATAGATTTTGATCGGAAAAAGTGCTCTAAAACGGCTTTTATTTAGAATGTTCAAATTATTTTTAATGGGACACCCCGTCAAATTATGCAGATAGTTAGAATACATATAAATTTTAAGTTTCATCCCAATCGGAGGTCATTTAGACGTGCCGCAAACGGCTAAAAGTTTAGAAAAAGAGAAATTTTCAAGATTTTTTTTTGCTTTGGTCACCCCTAATACAATTTTAGATATCCCTGAATGCAAAAAACATATATTTACGATATTCTATAGTTCTTTGGCTTTCTAAAAATCATTCATTCTTAAAAATCTGTTAATTATTAACGAAATTATGAACAAAAACGTCAGCAAAGAAAAAACACAAGTAAACTCACTGGTCTAAAAAAATGGACCTCTTGTTCTTTCAGAAGTATAAAGAAAGATATCAGATTCAAAAAAATATTTTTTTTAATAATATATAATAAAGTTAGTGCCCGTGAACCTATGCTCCAAAAGGATACATTAGCTTCTCGTAGATAGGGTTCGCTTTTTAATTCAATTGAAGTTTATTCTTTTCGACCAGTGAGTGTAAATTCTAATTTGAAAGTTTAAAACACTTTAGATTCCAAAATCATAAATCAATTATTTTTTATATGCTCTTAAAAATGTATATTCTCATTTTGCTCTCAGAATTGTTTGAAGCACACTTTACTCTTGTACTTCATAGGAAAGATAGGGGAACCAAATGGCTTAAATAAGAGGATTGTGTCTTTTTCCTTATCCTTTTCATTCATTGTATATTTCAATATGCTGTTCAACTATATATAGGAAAGATAGGAGAAGCCCTCGGGGCTTGGTGCAGAGGTTAGCGTGCTAACCTCGTATACCAAACGTCGCGGGTTCGGACCCCAGGCAGTCCGATGATTTTATTTAAGACAATTGGATACCAAATGGCTTAAATAAGAATGCCTGGACCTGTATATTAAATAAATAACGGATATCGTAAATGTCTTATATGGCCTGAGTTGCCGAAAAGACAGTGTGAATGTGAGTGTGAGTGTGAGTGTGAATGAGAAAAAAGTGTGAATGTTTAAAAAAAATATCTGGTGTGACAAGCACAGCCAAAGTTAAGAGAAATTTGTGTGACCATCATAACAAATTTTTTTTTCTACGAGTCTTTAAAATTCTTTTTAATCTGTCCGAAGATATAATTTTAATTTATTATTTTATTTTCTTAGAAACGAGGAGGAGGGGGAGGCGCCTTGGTCAAGCGCAACAACCAGAGAGGCGGGGAGGGGAGGCAGCAGGCAGGCTCCGCCCCTCCGTTGCTCCGATTAAGAGGTCCAATTAATTACACAGAGAAAAGAAATAAAACGTTGAATCTTCAAATGTCTCTAACTCGCAAACCGCTTCTTCAATTTGCATCCGATTTTTACTTTCTCTTACCTATGTATATATGTAATATATATATAGAGAGAAAGTATTGGATTCATGTCAAAAATTCGATGTCGAGATTTTGATGGATCTTCACGTTTTGAGGTCCCCTGAATCCAAAAAACTGGTTTTCGCGACATGGTCTGTCTGTGGGTGGGTGGGTGGGTGTGTGTGTGTGTGTGTGTGGGTGGGTGGGTGTGTGTTCAATTTTAAGGATGAAGGAATTAAGCTACGAGGTTGAAATTTTATATTTAAGTTAAACACCCCCCGGGACCGGAAAAATAAGCTTTTAATCGAAATCGGCCAAAGAGTACTAGTACTTTACTGATGTACTTTTTCAGTTTTTTTCGATTTTCTCAAAATTTGCTCCAACGATTTTTTTTAAAATTCAAAAATCAATTATTATTTAGATTCTCTTTCAAATGTATATTCTCATTTTGCGATTGAAATCTTCTGAAGACCACTTTACTCTTGTATTTCATAGGGAAGATAGGTGAAATGGTTGCCATGGTAACAAAATATAAATATTTTCCCATACTTATAAATTTTACATCTGAATTCATGTTCCATACTGTCGGGAACTAAATACATGTCGACACAAAAAATCTGGTGTGACAAGCACAGAACACAACTTTCGATTACCGAAGGTAAGAGAAAGTTGTGTGCTGTGCGCCAGTCACACCAGATTTTTTGTAATGAGTTTAGAATTTCCTAGAGATTACTTAGATGAAGCTAAAATTTAATATTTAAACATTTATTTTTTTCATTATATCTCACCATCCGATTAGCCAATCAGATGAGAGTAAAAAGGATCATTGATCTATATTCTCTGAATTTTTGCCTACGTGTATATAAAATTTCTAGTCGTCTAGCTCCAATGGTTTCGTTAAATTAGCGCTCTAAAGGTTTAGACCCGCTCAACGAATGTGCTCGGGGTCCATGCAGAGCAAGACTCGCTCTAAAAAAAAAAAATTTCATATCATATCAGAATTGGATGAAATTTTATGTCCTCTTGAGACAATATTCTAGTCCTTGTTTTTATCAATTCAGCTTTCAATTTTTGAGGCTTGTTTATTTTATTTTACCAAATCGTTGTTTATACACACAACCCATAACATGTATAAAAAAAAACTTCCAAGATCCGTTAATTTAGCAACATTATAAGATTTTATAGCCATTTTTAGGATTAAATTTTATAAAATTTGAGTATAAACAATTGAAATCAATTTGACAATTATTTCAACTAATGGAAGAGCATCAAATTTTTTTTTCCAATTCGATCGGCGCCCAGAGACCAGCCAGGGAGACTTGCGTAACTCTTGTCTAAGCCTTTCGTCTAGCGCGAGATCGCTTTTCAAAAAATCGCTAAATCTCTCTTATTTATTCACGGATTTGAGGCAAAATGCAAAACTGGTCTCTTGAATCAATTATAAAGCCATAGGAATTTTTCTATTTAGCTACGCCCACATCAAATGAGGGTTTGTTGATGACACTCACGACTTCGAATGTCAACTCCCGCCAATATTTTTTAATTTATTGTTTTTTAATTAAATAAACACATTTAGGGCTTGATATCGATTGAATAAATTAAAATATAAAATATTCTAACTAAAACAATCCATTTTTGGCCAAGGAATGTCCTAGAAATAATAAAAAATCGATTTTAATTAATTTTGACAGATGAATTTTTTTCTTTTCAAAATAATAAAAAAAAAACTATTCAATATATAGATATAGTGAATAGTGCATTAGAATCAGCACTAAATCCTGAATCTTACACATTTATGTCAATTACTAGTTTGCTCTATTTAATAAGAGAATGTGACATCTATGTTTGCTTGAATTTTCGTAAATTTGCTAAAAACTAAAAAAGATATAAAATTGGTGTTTATTGATTCGTTATCTGCATTAAATACAGAATTTATTCGATATCTTAAATATCTTCTACCTTTTATGTTTAATGATATTAAGCCTCCTCAAATTTTGTATCGTTTTTTGAGTATAACTCGAAAAATAATTGAGATACAAAAATAACAAAAGTAGATTCTTAATCCTCATCAAATCGCCCATATTTTCCCCGTGTCATATGTTTAAGAAGTGGTTAAATTAAAAATCTTATATTTTTAGAATTTGTATCAATTAATCGAAAACTATTAAGAGATATTAAAATTTCGTACGCAAATTCTTATTCAAGGTGAAATTTTATCCAGAAACGATGTATCACATGCCTTGTGTTGGTGTTTAATAGATAGATAGTAGCTAGTGGCGTAGCGAGAGGGAGGGAGGGGGGCAAGGGAGTCATCATGCCCCGGGTGCTACTCACAAAGGGGCGCCAAATGGTCCGTAAAACAAAAAATTGCTGGATAATTTTTATTTTTATTATAATTGATTTCTGCAAAATACTGTATATTTTAAATTTAGTGCCAGTGTAATATAATAATTATGTATATTTTACATATAATATTATATGGTTTTCGAATAGGGGGGCGCTAAAAAGGTATTGTCCCCCGGGCGCGAGTTAAGCTCACTACTGGAAAACATTATCAATTATAAATTTTTTTCCTTTTTTTTCATCTGACAAGGAATGTCACCCAAAGGTGAATCGCCGATTCTTTTGAAACTTGGTGCATTTAAAGAACTCATCTAAAGATTAATTTAGATGAAGGGGGGGGGGGGGGGGGGGGGGCGGGGGCGGCGGGGGGCGAAAAGGGGGGAGGGGGGGAGCGGGAAAAAGTTTCAGGGATGGGCATACAGAAATATTTTTTTTTTTAATATTTTTAACTTAATCTATAAAATCAGTACAATAGTGAAATTCAATGAAAAAATGCTTAAAACAAATCGCATTCTTACAATAACTGCATTTTATAAAAGAAAAATCACATGATTCGTCTTTATAACATAAGTTATTTTCATTGTTGAAAGAAAATTCAACAGGATTATCGAAATGACCAGGATGGCTTTGAGAATAACCCGATGCAAACCACGAGTATTTAATATCTTGGTGAAGAGAGAGCTGATTGTGTGCTAATGATTGCAAAATTAGTATATTATTTCTCTGATATAAGTTGATATTTAAATTGAAAAGTATAACGCGATCAGATATGAAAATGAAATTTTAATTAAAAAAAAAATATTTCTGTATGTCCATCCCTGAAACTTTTTTCATCTAAATTAATCTTTAGATGAGTTCTTTAAATGCACCAAGTTTCAAAAGAATCGGCGATTCACCTTTGGGTGACATTCCTTGTCAGATGAAAAAAAAAAAAAAAAAAAAATTATAATTGATAATGTTTTTCCGATACTAATCTATTTATCTCTTGTTGTGCACATTAGTTCTGAGGATGATCCCAACCGGGATCGAAACGTCAACATGATGGGAATAAAGATAATGAAATAATAAATTTTCTTTTTCTTTTCACCTATCCTGATTAAATATAAAATTTCATCCTTGTAGCCTTTTAAAACATTATTATTTTTATGCGAATAAGGAAATGAATTGAGAGTTGGTCGGAAAGTGAGAAAAGTCCAAATCTCTCAACATATAAAAGATAGACAAACGATTTCTTTTTTTTTTTTTATTCCATTTCTATAAAAATGAAATAAAAATGGTATCTAAAGAGAGAGAGAGAGAGAGAGAGTGGATGCAACATAAATGCAATCCAAAGATTGGTCCCATCTCATTCTGCAATGGATCAAAGGATCAAAGGGCCTTTGGCTACAAAACGAAACTTTCTAGTAATTTAATAAAATAGTTATATCCATCCCTTTACTTGGGATATTTCTATAATTATATTCTATAACTTTATAGGGGCGTATATATTACTTTCTATTACCTATATTTATAAAGGAAAAAGTTTTCAATTTATAATCGATTTTGATGGAAATACACGGTCCCGTGAGTGAACAAAATATCTCAGGAACGAACAGAACTAGGAGATTGACATTTTATATTTAAGTTAGACACCCCCCTGGGAAGTGACACGAGGCTTTTAAACAAAATCGGCCAAAGAGTACTAGTACTTTACTGATGTACTTTTTCAGTTTTTTTCGATTTTCTCAAAATTCACTGCAACAGATTTTGTTTAAAATTCATAAATTAAATATTTTTTAGATGCTCTTTAAAAAGTATATCAGTTAAATTTTTCGTGGAAATCGTTTGAAGTACATTTTACTGATGTACTTTTTCAGTTTTTTTCGATTTTCTTAAAATTCACTACAACGATTTTGTTTAAAATTCATAAATTAAATATTTTTTAGATGTTCTTTAAAAAGTATATCAGCTAAATTTTCCGTGGAAATAGTTTGAAGTACATTTTTCTGATGTACTTTTTCAGTTTTTTTCGATTTTCTCAAAATTCGCTGCAAAGATTTTGTTTAAAATTCATAAATTAAATATTTTTTAGATGCTCTTTAAAAAGTATATCAGTTAAATTTTTCGTGGAAATCGTTTGAAGTACATTTTACTGATGTACTTTTTCAGTTTTTTTCAATTTTCTTAAAATTTACTACAACTATTTTGATTAAAATTCATATATCAACTATTTTTTAGATGCTCTTTAAAAAGTATATCAGTGAAATTTTTCGTGAAAATCGTTTGAAGTACACTTTACTGATGTGGAAGCATTCGTAGCTCAGCGCCATCTGATGATCAAGTTTGGGACTCAAGTGCTAAATATATCTCGACACAAAAAATCTTACCGAAGGATAAGAGAAAGTTGTGTGCTGTGCGATCAATTACACCAATTTTTTTTTTTTTTTGATATCCAACGTGTGAATGTTAAAGGTTTTCTATTTCAGTGTGATGCTTACGTGTACATGGGGCATGGGGGGAGGTGGGGGGGGGGGGGCATTGAATACTTGTCAATCAGAGACTAATCGATTTCCGAACTCAATTGCAAAGTGCTGTCTAATTTATTTTTTAAATGCAACGATAACTTGTCTGTCTGTCATTGATCTAAAAATACACACATAGTTTAAGTATATATATACTGTTAATAATATTTCTTATTTAAAAAAAAAATAATGCGGCTAAAAAAATAAAATAATTTCTCTTCAGCTCTCTTTCTTCTGTTTTATTTAAAATAAATTTTTTTTTACTTTTATACCGTATCTTATTTATCGATTAATTCATATTTTGTCAAACATATTAAAAGAAAATTTGAAATAAACAATAAAAAGAATTAAATAATTAATTCTAAGAAGAGGGGGGTGGGGGGGGGGAGGTGACCTTGGCGCCGCCAAGCATCAGGCGACAATTGACGGGGGGGAGGGAGGGAGGGGGGGGGGATGCTCGCACTCACCTCCCCTACTTTGGCCAATTTAAGATTCGCTAATCTCTCACGTTGGAAAAGAAAAAAAACTTTGAATATTCATTTATCTATAACTCCCGAACCCCTAATCCAAATTGCATCGGATTTTTTTTAATGAATTCAGAATTTCCTAGAGATTATTTACACGAGTGTTTTTCAATCTTTTTGAATAAGCGACCCCTAATGACCCCGCAGACTAAAATCTAATAAATTAAGTCTTTTGTACAAAGGAATAGAGAAAAAGCTATTTTTTATTTCGTTTATTAAGCTAACGTTTCGGTCAGATTAGCGACCATACTCAGGGCTGAAGGCTAGCCTTGACTCGCAGAGCCTATGGTCATTATTAAATTGCGCCTTTGGACTTTTGAGTAGTTTTATCCACACCTTTCAGCCCTGAGGATGGTCGCAAATCTGACCGAAATGTCAGCTTCAAGTGCCTAATAAATGAAATAAAAATAGCTTTTTCTTTATTCCTTTCTACAAGTTCCACTCAGCTATCGAACTCTCACTAATAAAAGACTTTTCTTTAATAGAAAATGTTTCTTTAATAGAAAAAAATAGATTTAGCTGTTGACGGCATGCTTGAAATGGAAAATAAATAGACTTGAGTTAGAAAATGATTTGAATGTTAATACATGTATTTCAAAAAATTTGTCAATTTTTAAACAAGCCCGAATTGTGTTTCAACTTTGCCTTTTTCTTTTTGCCAGCGACTCCCCGAGTAAGGCTTCGCGACCCCCGTAGAGGGATTTGAAAGAACACTCTTTTACACGATGCTAAAGTTTAATAATTAGACATTTTTTTTATTATTATATCCATCCTATTAACCAGATGAATATAAAGAGAATATTCTATTATAATTTTTCTCTACCTGTATATTAATTCTACAACCCTCTAAGACTCTAATGGTTTTGTTATAATACCGCTATAAATATATATATATATATAGGTAAAAGAAAGTAATAAGATTAAATACTTGGATTATAATTATAAAATTTAGAAAATATAATTGTGAGTATTTAAAACTTCTTGTCTGAATTTAAAAAAAAAAAAAAAATAGGGGTCCGTGAGGGTCCCAACAGGGCCGCGACTCAAAAAGTTTAACAAGCACTGAACTAAAGGCCTTAAGGGATGGATTTTATTATTTAATATATTTATGAGAAATAAGCATCTCTTTGATTGAAGACAAATTTTATTTTTTCTCAAAGGATTGAATTCTTTATAGATAAATATGCATTCTTTTATTCTTATAGTTATTAATAAAATTTTATAAAAGCATAAAACGATGAAATAAAATGATTATTTCAAATGCTGGGAGAGCATCAATTTGTTTTTTCAAATTCGATCTGCGCCCCGAGTGCAGCCAGGGAGCCTCGCTTCACTCTCGTCTAGGCTCTTATTCTAGCGCACAATCGCTTTTCAAAAAATCTCTCTATCTCTCTTATTTTTCGTTGGATTTGTGGCAAAATGCAAAACTGGTCTTTTCAATCAATTATAAAGCTATAGACATTTATTTATTTAACTACGACCACATAAAATGGGGGTTTATTAATTGCCTTTGACATCTTCAAATTTTATTCATTCTCTAATTATCCTAATTTATTGAAATAAACACATTTAGGCCTTGATATTGATTGAATAACTTGGTATATAAAATATTCAAGCAAAAACAATCAAATTTTAGTCTCAAAACGATCTGAAAATGATTAAAAATCGATTTTACAAATTTATTTTGACATATTAATTTTTATTTTCTCTTCTTACCTCTATATATGTTAATATATATAGAGAGAAAGTATTGAATTCATGTCAAAAATTCGATGTCGAGATTTTGATGAATATACACGTTTTGAGGTCCCCTGAATCCAATTTCTTTTTTTATTCTTATTTATAAAACTAGCAATTATATGGAAAATTGGTCTTGCTAGCTAATATTCGCGCCTCTCCTTAAACTAGTCCGCGCTAGCCGTTAATATTATTTAACAAGTAACAAAAAAATCGGCCCCATTCATTAAGATAAAAGAATTTCATTTCATCATGTTAATTAGACAGCCAAAGAATATTGAATTTTTTTTTTTTAACACACTTTTTTTTCTCATTCACACACACATAGTTTTTTCGGCAAATTATGCCGAATAATAATTTAATGAAGAATATAAATGGAATGAGGAAAGGCAGCCAGCATAAATAAAAACTTTTGTATTATTTCATCGACGTTTCGGGAGCGCGTCGCTCCCATCTTCAGGACCGGAAAGAAAGCACGGATAATAAATTTTAATTCCCAACACCCTCTTAATCATAAAATACCAAGAGCATTGATAAATAAATTAATTAGAAAAAATGGATACCAGCTTAGAAATCGGAGTTGCAACGAAGACGATACCGGTGGCAAAAAAAGCAAAATATTTTTTGCATTGGATTATTATCCTAAAATAAGTCACCAATTGAAAAAAATTTTATAATCCAAATCGCATTCAAACTTACAAACACCTTGGCATTTATTTAATCAAAAAAGTAAAACAGCTATTCATGAAAAGACAAATATTGTGTATAAAATAAACTGTTAGGGTTCCGAAGCTGGAAAATGTCCTATTTACATTGGGACAAATGCGCGCAAAGTTGGCCTACGAATACGCGAATAATTAATAAAAAACAAAACAGCTTTAGTCTACGAACACAGGCATAATTTCGACTTCAAAAATTATAAAATAATTAATCAAGATCAAAACACATTCAGAAGAGAATTTATTGAGATATTTGCAATACAAAAATATAGAGCGCAATCATGCAACTATAAAATTGATCTAGAATATTTGAGTGCACTTTATGAACTATTATTAATAAGTCTTCTAAAATTAAAAAAAAAATATATAATTTAATGCAATGTTTTGGAAAAAAAAATATTTTAACGTGGGAATAAATCTATTTCTGTAATTGATAAATAACTCATTTTTATAAAGTTTTTCTCTATTTGTTAAGATTAGTTTTTCTAAGAATTTTAATGTTTAATTTTATATATTAAAGACATTGATTAAATTCTTTTAATCTATCTTGGTCGGCGTTTGAGACTGTTACTCACCTGGACAATTGTTAAAATAATATGCACAGCATACATTGTGTGAATATTTGTTGTGTATACATTATAATGTTCTGTAAACTCAATTGCTACAATTATTTCGAAAGATTTTATAACTATATTTTGTATATTTTTTCTAATACTCTATCAATAAAAAAATATTTGAGGTCCTGAAGATGGGAGCGACGCGCTCCAAAACGTCAATGATATAATATAAAAGTTTTTATTTATGCTGGCTGCATTTCCTCATTGAGCTCCTTAGTCAACCGTATAATAATTTGATTATGAATATACTGTATATCTATTGGGGTCCAAATGCCTGGGATCCGAACCCTCGACCCTTGGTATACAAGGCAGGCGCGCTACCAACTACGCCAAGCCCGAGGGCAATATTAAATTTAATATAATTTAAAAAAACAAAAGAATTTTCTTTATATAATCGCCTGAAGGTTAGCTATTCAGTTTTAAATGATAAAGACATCATCATCATCATCAGGAAGAAGAAGAAAAAAGAAAAAAAAAGCAGATCAAAGGATAAATAGAATATAAAGATATGATGGCATTCTTTTTGTTATCGTTAGATTCCAATTTTCCTTATCAAAATAAATAAATAAATAAATAACTATAGCTAATCAAAGAGAGAAAAAAAAAAATCAATCTGTAAAAGGGGTAAAGAAAAATCAAAACAAAAAAAATTATCTTTTCAATAACGTAATATTTTTAACAGAAAATCTAAATATTATAATAACGGAAACTAAATATATGTCGACACAAAATAATCTGGTGTGGCATGCACAGAACACAACCTTTGGTTACCGAAGGCTGTGCGACCAGTCACAACACCAGATTTTTATAGAGTGAGATCTAATGGATATTGAAAAGATAGTAAAGAATAAATATTTTACGTTATTTATTTGTCTCTCCCATCCAAGAGAGAGCCTTATTTATTGTTACTTAACAACAAGTGAAATCATTCTCTCTGGGTCTAATGAATCATTTTATTTAGACAAAAGATTTGCGATGGAGATAATAGAATGTTTTTAATAGTTATTTCCAAGAATAGCAGCCGGCGAGGGGAGGTGCAGGCGCCACTTCACCTCCGCTCGCCGTTTCTTAAGCCCTAAATAATAATCGTTTGAAAAAAAAAAATAAAAAACTTTGCATATTCAATTGCGTACAACTCGCAAACTACGGCCCCAAACAAAAACAAAATATAAATAAACAAATGGTTTATTAATTCAAATATACGGGAATGTCAGAAATTAAATAAATCTCGACACAAAAAAATCTGGTGTGACGAGCACAGAACACAACCGAAGGTAAGAGAAAGTAGTGTGCTGTGCGATCAATCACACCAGATTTTTAACCTTGCTGAATGCATGCATACAAATTCGTAAGTGTGAGTGTGTATGTGTGTGTGAGAGAGAGAGGGAGAGAGAGAGAGAGGCTGTGTGTGTGTGTGTGTGTCGCTCGCAGCGCTCCAGACGGCAACTTGAGCAATTCGCGCCGGTACGATCTCCGTTTTTGATCTGTCAGTCGGTTACGGTCTTTTTTTTTACCTTTTCGTGTTACTTATTTCAAAGAGTATTTATTTATTTGTGTTATATAATAATTCGTTATAGTTTTATTTTAATGTGCGTGTGTGTGTGTGTTGTGGTGTGAATTCAAAGTGATTTTCCTGCATTTGACGACACACGGGCCTGTCTGACTCTGCTGCTTCAACTTTTAAAGGTAGAATTTATTTAATTCCTTGAAAAATATTTAATTATTTTCGACTTTCTTTTACGTATATAATAAATATAATAATTAAATTTTATTGTTAAATGTGATGAAAAAATGACAAGTGAGGTTAGGAAACTATTAAAAAAAAAAATTTAATATTTATTCTAAAAAAAAAAACATTAATATTATCAATTAAATAATAATGCATAAACACAATTTAATCAAACAAGTGTTTTGCGTTGTATTTTTTTCATTTTCTTTAAATTCAAAGTGTATTTGATTCAGGGTTTTTCTGTCAATCTTTGTTTAGGTATCTACAGGACCTCAAACAGACTTGACGGGCCTACTTAATAAATAAATAAATAGTTTTTTTTTTTTTAACACACGCTTTTTTTTCCCATTCACCCTCACACACACATACATACAGTCTTTTCGGGAAAGTAGGCCATATAAGACTTTTTAATAATATATCTATTGGGGGTCCAGGCATTTTTATTTAAGCCATTTGATTTTTTTCTAGTTTGTAAAAGGCTTTTGTGACCTTCATGCCAACAATTTTTTACATAGTTTTTGACAAAATTTTTAGGACAGTTATACATACATAGCTTATAATGTTTATTTAAATAAAAAAAGTTATTTAAAATTTGTCAAAATTCCCTAAACATAGGGTCACCGTGATTTATTGAGGCCAGATTCGTACGACTTCCGGAGAATCTGGGGGGTATGGAAAAATTTTAAGGCCCAAGGGGCTTGGAGTAGTTGGTAGCGTGCCTACCTTCTATACCGAACGTCTCGGGTTCGGACCCCAGGCAGTCCGATGATTTTATTTAAGGCATTTGGATACCAAATGAGTTAAATAAAAATGCCTGGACCCCCCAATTGATATATTAAACATACTGATTATCGTCTATGGTAAAGTCTTAAATGGCCTCAGTTGCCGAAAAGACTGTGTGAATGTGTGTGTGAATGAGAAAAAAGTGTGAATGTTTTTTATAAAAAAAAAAAAAAATTTTAAGAAAATGATGCATTAGTTATCCTGAGGCGTGAAAAATATTCTTAAATTTAACTTCATTTATAAGCATTTTAAATTAAAAAAATAAATATTAGGCGCGACGCGGAGTAAAATTCCCCAATTTGGCCACGTTTTGTGTTCATATTAGTAAAATTAGGACTTTTCTCAGATCCGGACGCCAAATCGGACAAGTGTTCCAAATCCGGTAACCCTACCTAAACAGTACCGGTAATAATAATAATAATACTTGAACCATTTTTATAAAATGACTCTCCTCTCCTTGAGTGATGCAAAATTGTCAATTATAAAGGGCCCGGGCCCCTTCAGGAAAAGAATTTCAAGAAAAAATGTTTTGTTTTTAAATTGAAATTTTAACCATGAAAATTACATTTTTTTTATTAGAATTTTAAGGTTAGAGCGCAAAGGGCCCGGGCCCCCTCGGAGGCCCCCTTCCCCCCTGTCTGCAGCCCTGGGTATCTATTCTAGTTAGCAAATAATTAAGATAAAATCTCTTAGGAAATTGTTTCATTGCTTGACCTGCTGTAATAATCTCATTATGATCGGATTTTATAGACAATTTGTCAAGTTTTATTAATATTACTGACGTCATCAAATAAATAACAACATGCAATCACTTGATCATTCCATTTATCGAACGAACTATCTATCTATCTTATTAAATTTAGAAGGAGACGAAAGAGAATTTATCAATTGATATAATTTGAGATTTACTCTTTTAAATCCGTACGATGGAGTTCACGGTAATTAAAACAAAGTATTTTACTTTATTATGCAGGAATTTTATTGCCAGACAACTGTTGTGTGCACATTCTCACAGTTTCGGTCCGAAAAATTTAAATAAGGAAAGGACAAGGAATACATGGTATGTACTGGTTTTTAATGACATAATTTTTGAAAAAAACATAATTGTGATGTTCATTCATTGTATTGTGAAGAAAATGAATATGTAATCATATGAAAGATTGGCCCGGTGTTGCATGAAGGTTAAGAAAACAAATTGTATGTTTCAGGCCTGATGATGGTCCTTTTCGGACCGAAACTGTGAGAATGTGCACACAACAGTTGTCTGGCAATAAAATTCCTGCATAATAAAGAAAAATACTTTGTTTTAATTACCGTGAACTCCATCGTACGGATTTAAAAGAAGTAAACCTCCAATTATATCAATATCTTATTAAAGTTATAGAAATATTTATTTCCTTAAATATCATTGTATGTTAGCGAGGTGAATAGCTGAATCAATACGTAGTAGAAAAATAAAAGGCCGAGCAGCTAGGTTTCTTTAATAGGGAACCCTCAGCGACGTTTCGGTCGAAGCTAGAGTTCTAGCCATGAAGATGGTCGCATAGTCGACCGAAACGTCGCTGCGGGTTCTTAAATAAAGAAATAAACATAGCTGCTCGGCCTTTTATTTTTCTACTATTAAATATTATTATTTTCAAGAGTGTTTATTTTCATATAACGCCCACAATCATTGATTGCATTTTGACATGTGATTATTTCGTTGTTTAAAAAAAAACTTTTATGATTCTAGGCTTTAAAATGCCAATAAAAAATGTTTTTATCTTCTTTGATTAAAAAAAAAAAATATATGGTGTGACCAGTCGCACAGAACCCTTATCTTGGGAAATTGAAAGTTGGGTTCTGTGCTTGACACACCAGATTTTTCGTGTATGATATATATTTAGTTTCCAGTGAGGTGTTTTTTTTTTTTTTTTTTTTTTTAAACATTCACACTTTTTTCTCATTCACACACACACTTAGCTTAGGCCATTTAAGACTTTTAACCAGGGTTGCCACATATTAAAATGCTCAATGTAGGACAATAGGAAATGGACATATATATATCAATATATATACATTTTTTAGGTGAAGATATTGATAATTTATTTTAAGTTATTTATTTAATGACTACATTCAATGTCTGAACTTATATTTTTCATCACTCTTCGCGCATTTTAATAATTTAATGTTGTTTCGAACTTTCTCATAAAATTGTACGCAATTTTCTTTACAATTAACGCTTACAAGCAATTCCGCTTTGATTAACTCTACTGAACACTTATTTCTTTCATCCGGGCGTTTAGAAATCGATTATACAGACTTATAAAAACCAACTTAATATTTTATTTTGAAAGTAGGACACATTAGGCTTCATTGTAGGACGTAGGACATTCATTGTGATTGTAGGACTGTCCTACCGAAAGTAGGACGCGTGGTAACCCTGCTTTTAACGATACTTGTATGTTTAAATATATCTATTGAGGGTCCAGGCATTCCAATTGGTATCCAAATGCCTTAAATTAATTAATCATCGGACTGCCTGGGGTCCGAACCCGCGACTTTTGGTACACAAGAGTGCCTAACTTAAATACAAAATTTCAACCTCATATCTCTATTTTTTTCTTCTTGAGATACGAGTGCAGGTCAATAAGTCCGTGACTTTTTGAATGAAACAGAGGTTTATGGATAAAAAATTATTTCATTTTTCAACGTAGTCTCCTTTGAGCTCTATACTCTTTGTCCAACGTTTCTCCAATTTTTTTATCCCTTCCAAAAAATAAGATTTGTCGAGGGCATCAAAATCAAATCTCTTTTCGCCGAGGTTTGGAAACAAGAAATAGTCACTCGGGGCTAAATCCGGAGAATAGGGCGGATAAGGGAGCAATTCGTATTCACTTTTTTCCATTTTCTTTTCAAATCATGAGGTAGTCTGCTATTAATAGATGTCAAACAAAAACTAAAACACCCAGTTGGTTCAAAGTCAGTTGATAGTTGCCTGCTGACAGGAACAGTGTTGCCATTTCAGTTAAGAGGAGGGAAATTCAAAAAGTCACCGACTTGCCCTCGTATTTTATTCAAAAAAAGTTAGTGCGGTCACTCACACCAGATTTCTCTTTGTTTTTGTAATTATTTTTTTTTTTTCTCCGAATCTCCAAATGTATTTTCTTTAATATTCTTCAATTACCAATTTGTTGTTGTTGTTTAATTAAAAAAAAAAAAAAAAAATTGAATTTTTCTAATATACAAACAAACGTTTTTGTTTTAAATAATAAAAAAAAATAGATTCCATTTTCTATGATCTCAGTTTTCTTCTCTCTCTCTCGTTCTCTTCAGTATCAGTTGCAAGATAGAGAGACAGAGCGTTTTGTTTTTGTTGTATATTTGATCTCTGATGGAATGGTTAAGGAGTGGGGGGAGGAGAGGGGGGAACCTCTCTTTTTGAAAATGAGAACTTTCTTTTGTTAATATTATATCAACAACGACAACAAAAGAAAATTGTAACTTTTATTTTTGGAAAGGCAAAGTTTTTTTTTCCGTACTTTGGGAAAGTATTAGTATCTTGAAAAATAAATTTTTTTTTATAAATCTTTACGTTTCAGGTCTTTACCGGGCATATTGAATCTTCCGAGGCATTTTAATGTATTTTTTTAGTAATTCAATATTTGATTATAGCTGTAGTAATGTATTCAGGATAATAAGGAATAATTTCCCAAAAAGAATGCAGCCAAATTTATTTCATTAGATTTTAATAAAAAATACTAATCACTTGCTGACGATTCGGTTCGGGTTTGAACCATCATCGGAGCTACAAACATGGGAAAAATAATAGAGTCATAAGATGGTTTGTTTTACAAATCATTTGAAGACTTATTGAATTAATTGATCATACCTGTGATTTTGTCTTTATGTTTTTAAACAATACATTCAAACTATTATGGTACTATAGAGTAAATTATTATAATATTGTATAAAATAATTGAATATAATCTCAAATTATTTTTATATAATGACTGGAAATAGAGCCTAGTACATAGGAGCAGGACGAGACTTTGTCAATGCAAGGTTGTCTTTAATATTTAAGAGATTATTTTATCGCACATGTGCCATGAGAGAAATGTATAGTGCGCATATCAGTAACGGAGACTGATTTATTATGCAAATTTTTTGAAAATATTGCCATATAAGAGAACGACTGATTTGAAATCTCTTTTTAAAGTTGACAGCGTTGTTTAAATATATATAGATGGATTCCAATCTAATGAAATAAATTTGGCTGCATTCTTCTTGGGAAATGATTCCTTATTATCCTGAATATGTATTTTTTTATTCGGCTGTTTTAAAAAGTATTTAAATTGGTGAGCATATAGTCCAAGAGCTAGCGACAAAAATGGGCAAGAGTTTTCTGAACGCTAATATTTTCAGAATAGGTTGCATTTTAGTGATGTAAAGATACTCTAGAGTCAGCACTTGCAATACCGGGGAATATTAGCGGGAATAAGCCGGTAAAGTTGCGGGAAAATGGTTTTTCACAAATATCTCGAAAACTATGCGATTTTCCGCAAAAATTCATCTATACAAAAATAATCGAAATTAAATTCCAAACAAAAATGGTCTAGTACATAATCACGCTAAAGTGAACGGTTCGGGAGAAATAGAGGGGTTCAAATGAAAGGAGACACTGACATGAGATAGAGAAATATTTAATACAAGTTGAGAAAGGCGCGGCTTCGCCGCGCCCATCTCAACTTGGCCCTGGCGGGCGGCGTCTCGGTGCGTGATCAGTAGTTTTTCTCTTAATTTTAAATCCCATATTATTTTCGCCTAAATGAAAATACAATGAATCAAATTTAAAATTTGAGTATTCGCCCTGCCCGGCCTCTGGGTTTTGAAGGCCATGAGAAAATTACGGGAAAGAAGCAAGCCTAAATTTCCCTTTAATAAACTGATTAGAGCCAACGGGCATGCAAATGAAATCAGGCGGACAGGGACCTATTAAAAAAAATCAAGAATTTTAAAATAAAAATTTCGGGGGTGGGGCAATTGCACAATAAATCTTTAAACTTTTAAACCCCTTGATAGATATTCATTGAAGAATTTTAAATCCACAAAAGCATGTTAATATTTGAAGAAATAGAAGAATTAAAAATTTCGGGGGGGGGGGCAATTACACAAAAAATATTTGAACTTTTAAATCCCTTGATAGATATTCATTGAAGAATTTTAAATCCACAAAAGCATGTTAATATTTGAAGAAATAGAAGAATTAAAAATTTCGGGGGGGGGTGGGCTGCCGAATTTAAAAAAACTCTCAAACAACTTTTTTAGATTCTTATCAAGGGAAGGCTTTAGGGAAGAAACCAAATTGATATCTCTCCTGGTTAAAAAAAAATTTGAATTTGCCTCTCCGGCTCCGCCCTCTCTGTATTTCGCCAATCAGCGCTATCCCTGAAGCCCGATTGGTTGTTTCACACATCGGACACGTTTTTTAGCGCTTTATTATATAGTATGATCTTGTTACCATGACAACCATCAAATTTTACCCCTCTATATCTCCCGAACCGTTCACTTTAGGGTGATTATGTACTAGACCATTTTTGTTTGTAATTTAATTTCGATTATTTTTATATGGATGAATTTTTGCGGAAAACCGCATAGTTTTCGAGATATTTGCGAAAAACCATCTTCCCGCAACTTTACCGGCCAAAGGCCCCGTTACTGGAAGTGCTGACTCTAGAGTATCTTCCCATCACTAAAATGCAACCTATTCTGAAAAATCTGGTGTGACTGGCGCACAGCACACAACTTTCTCTTACCCTTCGGTAAGAGAAAGTTGCGCACCGTGCTGGTCACACCAGATTTTTTGTGTCGAGATATATTTAGTTTCCGATAGCACCTTAGTTTCAAACTTGCATTTTAAATGTTGACTGCTTCAAATAAACTATGGTTATTTTTCAAAATTTTAATCTCATATTTGGACATTTTATACACAATATAGAATCGTAAATAAATACAAAATTTCATAAGAATTGGAAAAAAAAATTTTAAATGCGTAAAAAGTTCCAAAGGGGACCCCCTTTTGAATCGAAATTAACATACAAATCCCTATAGGAAATTAACATTAGGCCTATGCGAAGATAAGGTGGAAAGGGAATTTAAAAAGAGTAGAGAGAGAGAAGATAATTTTGTGAGAGAGAGAGAGATATATGTTTTCTCTGAAACAATTAAAGACACAAATAAAATAAAAATAAATGGGAATTTAAATAATAATTGATTTTTAATCTAATAAAAAGAAAAAGATTTAAATTCCGTTACCATGGCAACCATTTCTCCTATCTTTCCTATGAAGCACAAGAGTAAAGTGTGCTTCAAACAATTTTGAGGGCAAAACGAGAATATACATTTGAAAGAGTATCTAAAAAATAATTGATTTTTGAATTTTAATCAAAATCGTTAGAGCGAATTTTGAGAAAATCGAAAAAAACTGAAAAAGTACATCAGTAAAGTACTAGTACTTTTTGGCCGATTTTGATTAAAAGCTTATTTTGTCGGTTCTGGGGGTGTTTAACTTAAATATAAAATTTCAGCCTCCTAGCTCAATTCCTTCATGCTTAAAATTGAACACACACACACACACCCACACACACACAGACAGACCATGTCGCGAAAACCACTTTTTTGGATTCAGGGGACCTCAAAACGTGAAGATCCATCAAAATCTCGACATCGAATTTTTGACATGAAACCAATACTTTCTCTCTATATATATATTACATATATACATAGGTAAGAGAAAGTAAAATAATAGCTTTCAGATAAGTCTTGTCCATTTTCGTCGTTAGCTCTTGGACTATTACTTTCTCTTACCTATGTATATATGTAATATATATATAGAGAGAAAGTATTGGTTTCATGTCAAAAATTCGATGTCGAGATTTTAATGGATCTTCACGTTTTGAGGTCCCTTGAATCCAAAAAAGTGGTTTTCGCGACATGGTCTGTCTGTCTGTGTGTGTGTGTTCACTTTTAAGCATGAAGGAATTGAGCTATGAGGCTGAAATTTTATATTTAAGTTAAACACCCCCGGGACCGACAAAATAAGCTTAATCAAAATCGGCCAAAAAGTACTAGTACTTTACTGATGTACTTTTTCAGTTTTTTTCGATTTTCTCAAAATTCGCTCTAACGATTTTGATTAAAATTCAAAAATCAATTATTTATTAGATGCTCTTTCAAATGTATATTCTCGTTTTGCCCTCAAAATTGTTTGAAGCACACTTTACTCTTGTGCTTCATAGGAAAGATAGGAGAAATGGTTGCCATGGTAACGGAATTTAAATCTTTTTCTTTTTATTAGATTAAAAATCAATTATTATTATTTTTTTTTTTTTTTATTAAAAAACATTCACACTTTTTTCTCATTCACACTCACACTCACACACACATTCACACTGTCTTTTCGGCAGCTCAGGCCATATAAGACATTTACGATAACCGTTATTTATGAATTTATATATATTAGGGTCCAGGCATTTTTATTTAAGCCATCTGGTATCCAGATGGCTTAAATAAAATCATCGGACTGCCTGGGGTCCGAACCCGCGACGTTTGGTATATGAGGTTAGCACGCTAACCTCTACGCCATGCCCCGAGGGCCAATTATTATTTAAATTCCCATTTATTTTTATTTTATTTCTGCCTGTAATTGTTTCAGAGAAAACATATATCTCTCTCTCTCTCTCACAAAATTATCTTCTCTCTTTCTACGCGTTTTAAATTTTTCTACCTTATCTTCGCATTTGGCCAATGTTAATTTCCTATAGGGATTTGTATGTTAATTTCGATTCAAAAGGGGGTCCCCTTTGGAACTTTTTACGCATTTAAAATTTTTTTTTCCAATTCTTATGAAATTTTGTATTTATTTACGAATCTATATTGTGTATAAAATGTCCAAATATGAGATTAAAATTTTGAAAAATAACCATAGTTTATTTGAAGCAGTCAACATTTAAAATGCAAGTTTGAAACTAAGGTGCTATGGGAAACTAAATATATCTCGACACAAAAAATCTGGTGTGACCAGCACGGTGCGCAACTTTCTCTTACCGAAGGGTAAGAGAAAGTTGTGTGCTGTGCGCCAGTCACACCAGATTTTTACATATTAGAATGCTTTTTACTTTCTTTTACCAGTATATATAAAGAGAAAGTATTGGATTCATGTCAAAAATTCGATGGCGAGATTCAATGATATATATCCGTTAGATGGTAACCTTTGGGTTAATAGCAGGTAGCCTTAAAGATAACGTTATTTAAAAAAGTTTAACAGCTTGGTTGCCTCTTTTTTAAAATCTCTTTTTAAATTAATATACAATCATTCCCTTAAATGCCCCAAGGGCGGTGTAAATGCTGACTTTAGATCAAAGAAAAAAGTTAACGAAAACGAAATAAAAAAAAAAAAAATTCATATGTTTTTGAAAAGAGAAAAAAAATGAACTTTTCTGTTGATTTCTCGAAAATGTATCAAGAGATAAAAATTTAAGAGTATTAAATTACAAATCAATTTGATATCTATCTGAAAATTATAGGACAAAGAGTAACAAAAAGAATCAGTTGACAAAAAGAAAATTAAAAAAAAAATCTGGTGTGTTGTTCGCACAGCACACAACTTTCGATTACCCAAGGTAAGAAAAGGTGTGCTTGCCACTTCAGATTTTTTGTGTCGACATATATTTAGTTTCCGACAGTAGGGTACAGTCATGGGCGGATTAAAGGGGGGGGGCGATCGCCCCCCCCCCGAGAAGAAATTCACAATGTTATAAAAACTAGTAATCTAAAGAAATTATGATTTCCGGGCTTTAATTTCAATTGAATTTGTTACCAATCAATCAACCAAATAAATAGGAAATGGGTCTAAATGGCCATAGATGCCCACAAAGTCCTTAAATAAAAAAAATAAAAAAAAAAATAAATAAAACCGCCCCCCCCCCCCCCGACAAAATTGCATTAATCCGCCACTGGGTACAGTATGGGAAAATATTTATATTTTCTTACCATGGCAACCATTTCTCCTATCTTTCCTATAAAGTACAAGAGTAAAGTGGCCTTTAAACAATTTCAAGGGCAAAATGAGAATATACATTTTAAAGAGCATCTAAAAAATATGATTTTTGAATTTTAATCAAAATCATTGTAACGAATTTTGAGAAAATCGAAAAAAAAAAAAAAAAACTGAAAAAGAACATCAGTAAAGTACTAGTACTCTTTGGCCGATTTTGTTTAAAAGCTTCCTGTCACGTCCTAGTGGGGTGCTTTAAATAAATATAAAATTTCAATTAAATAAAAGAAACTTGCGTTTTTTTCTTGGACAAAAAGTGACAGTTAGTTAGTATGTCGTTTTTTACTTTCTCGTATAGAGAAAGTTATGTAATCGTAAAAAAATTCGACTTCGAGATTTTGATGTTTCTCCACGTTTTAGACCTCCCTGAGTCCAAAAATACCATTTTTGAATTATGTCTGTGTGTATGTGTGTAAACACGATTGCTTAAAAACCAAAGCAGCTAGATCGATGAAATTTGGTATATGCTCCTTACACTAAAATTGTAGATTTCTATCAACTTTTGGAGTAAATACGTCACTTGAAAGTAGTACTTTACTTAAAAAGTTTTTTCAAAAATTTTCAATTTTTTTGTTATATTATGATAAAATACTCTATTTTAAAAAGTTTTTATTCTTTGACATTTTTTCAAAAACTGAATAGTTTTTGAAATAATCACAGAAGAAATAGAAAATATTCGTTAATTTTGATAAAAAATCAAAACAAAATCATACAGGTGTCATTAAAAAAAGGGTAAATATAAACAAATGAATTTGTGAAACAAATGAACACACCCAGACGTAATTCTAAAAGAATATACGAGAAAGTCTCGGGGAAGTCAATCCCCATATTTTGGTATAATTATTAAAAATCGATAAATTTTCAATAATATTTATTTTTGGTTTACAGGTGCGCTAACATGTTTCGGCCACCATCAGAACCAATAATTCATCGACATAACAAAAAGTCTTGAGGTGTAATTTATGTTTTAACCAAAGAAATTTCTGATGGGGGGGGTTCAAGAAAATTTTTTTCAAAAATTTAAGATTATTTTTTTTTTTTAGCTAGAGTAAATTATTATAATATGTTTTACTTTCTCTTACCCTATATGAACTATAATTTGTATTATAGAGATTAAATATCTAATCATAGTTTGGGTCCCATGGGGGGGGGAGGTTGAATCCCCCCTGGCTACGCCTATGGTTTTAACAATTCGATATTTTTTTATGATTAAAATTAATGTTTAAATTTAGAACACACCTGATATGCAGAAATTAAGTTTATTAATCATTAATTTTAAAAAATCATAAAAAATATAGAAATAATTGTTTAAAACATAAATTACACCTCAAGACCTTTTGTTATGTGGATGAATTATTAGTTCTGATGATGGCTCTTATGGTGACCGAAACATGTTAGCGCACCTGTAAACCAAAAATAAATATTATTGAAAATTTATCAATTTTTAATAATTATACCAAAAAAAACGACATATCACCTGACACACCTGTCACTATTTGTCCAAGAAAGAAAACACAAGTTTCTTTTATTTAATGGTATTCAACCTCCTTTGGATTCAGGGGACCTCAAAACGTGTATATCCATCAAAATCTCGACATCGAATTTTTGACATGAATCCAATACTTTCTCTCTCTATATATTAACATACATAGAGGTAAGAGAAAATAAAAATTCATCTAAAAATGACTTTTCTGTTGATTTCACGAAAATAAATCAAGAGATAAAAATTATAGAGTATTAAATTACAATCAAATTGATATCTATCTGAAACTTATAAGACAAATAGTAACAAAGTTATGAAAGAATAACTATAAAGACAAAGGGCAAGAAAACAAAAAAAAGCATTATTTATTTTATTAAGATAATATCTCTTTTTTAGGTGTAGAATCAAAAAAGCTATTTCCCCATTTATGCGCTCAAAACTTTAATTATATAATGAAAACTTAGTGCCAACATTAACTCTTATATTCCACCGACACCTGCTCTCTCCTTTTTTTTTATCATTTTATTACATTCTCTCTCTTTTATACAATTAGAAAGGGGAAAAGTCAGGTGTATGTGAGTAGAAGGATTTTATTTTTTTATTTACAGGGCGTATCCCCCGGTGGATGACGTCAGAGAAAGTTTTGAATTAATCGGGAAATGAAATCGTTTGATTTTAATTAAAAATTAGACTCGGGAAGAAGAAGGGGTGGGGGAGAAAAAAAACACACAGAGGGAGGAGAGAGAGGGTTAAATATATTAATTAAATTATTAATGTTATATATTTAAAGAAAAACTCATCCATTGAAGGATCAAAGTCATCATCATCTCGTGAATAGTATCTCTAAATATTATTTCCACTTATTAAATTTGAATAGGATTAAAATAAAAGGGATTTTTTTAATAAATCTGATTAAACAGAGATGATATTTAGAAATGGAGAGATTAAAAAAAAAAAAAAGTAAAAATGAATATTTTTATTGATCCAACGAAATTTTTCGGTAAATATTGACTTTATCGAAATTTTATATAAAAATTGTTTTACGTATCATTTTGAACAATTTTTGTTTAAAAAGTTTTTTAATATCTCTTACCGTTTACAAGTTATTGAATGTTTTTGTTGTTTTAAAATAGCGCCACCAAAAGGAGAAATTTTTAACTAATTAATTAAAAAAATAGAATTTTAATAATGAAAAAAATAGAATTTTAATTAATTAGAATAAAATTACTTATTGTTAATTTATTTATTTATTAACATTTAATTAACACAAATATTTCAATTTAATTAAAATAATTAATTATTTTCTAACAAGAACATCTCTTAAACTATCAACTTTAGACAAAATATACCCAAATATAAAATTATTCTTTGGTTCATTTCGAACAACTTTTGTTTGAAAAGTTTTTTTATATCTCTTACGTTTTAATAGAAATAGAAGATTTTATTTGTTTTATATTAGCGCCATCAAAAGGATGAAATGTAAACTAATTAATTTTAAAAAATAAATAAATTTTTTTCTGATTAATTAAAGTAAATATTTCAAATAAAACAAAATAATTTTAATTTTATGATTAATTCTCGCTATAGATTGATAACAAACTCCAAAGGAGTTAAAATCACAAAAATCAAAATATCTCCTAAACTATCAATTTTAGACAAATAATACCGTAATATGAAATTGTTCTGTTTTTGATTTGCAACAAATTTTGTTTCAAGATTTTTTTTATAACTCTTTGCATTTAGAAGATATAAAGAGTTTTGGATTAGCGCCACCAAAAGCTTTAATTATTTTTTTTTTACTTTTTTTTGCCATTCACGCACACGTAGGGCCTACATAGGGGCTTTTCAGAAACTCAGGGCATTTAAGACCAAACGATACTGTAATTTTAATAAATTATATCTATTGGGGGCCTAAACATTCTTATTTAAGCCATGGTAATATTTAACTTTTGAATTCAATCATTGCCTTGGAGTAATTTATAATAATTACGTTAATAATTTTATACAGAATTTTATCCTCTACAATTTATCTAAATAGAAATTTGAATAAGTTTTGTAGTTATTTACAGAAGAAAAAAAAGATTTCTCAGTTTTTTCTTAAATTGCAACATTTAATTTTTGAAGTCAATCATTTTTTTAACGTAATTTCTGACAATTAGTGTAATCATTTTATAAAGTATTTAATTCTATACAATTAGATAATTTTGATAGAAAATATAGTTTGGGTGTTATTTCCGGAAAATTAAAGTTTTTTCTTTTAATGGCAACATTTTACTCATTTCTCAAAAGCAAATTTTAACAAATGGGTGCTCGTTTGATACATAATTTATTTCTCTACAATTTATATAATAACGAGGAATTTAATAAAACTCATAGTTTTGTAGTTATTTACAAAAAACTAAAAAAAAAAGTTTGATTTTTCTTTATTAGCAACATTTCACTCTAGATTTTAATCATTTCTCACAAGCTAATTTTATCAACAAGATTATCAATTGATAGTAAATTTAATCCTTTTTAATATATCTAATAAAGTCCATTTCGATTGAAAGTAGAATTTTAGAGTTATTTAAACTTTTTTTTTTTAAGTTAGCAGCAAAATTCTAAAAAAGAGAATAAGTGTGCTAAATCACACCATTATATTTTTGAATTCCTTCACAGAAAAGAACTTTTTGATCCACTCTCTCATATTTCATCTCTGTTTTAGTAATCTATCTGACATTTGAGTTGTGTAAAATTACACAAGTGAGAGAGAAATTTCCTTGATGGATGTGCAAATGTGTGCTTCAGATCTATTCCTATCTATATATAATAACAACAACAACAACAACATGACAACACATGCGTGAGTTGTTGTTGTTGTTCATGTCCTCCTCTACTCTAATTACAAACATTACACATAATAGATAAATTTAAATGGTTGTTTGCTCAATTCAATTATTATTAAATTAAAAAGAAAACTTTACTTGGGAAGTGACGGGAATTTGAATGACAATCATAGATTACAGATTGGTCAAGCATTTTTAGGCTTGGAAGGTCTAAAATTTTTATTTTTTTTACTTTATTCCAGGAATTATACTCTTTGATGGGTTGATGTCTCTGTGTTTTTTTAATTATTGATAGGTTATTGTTTAAATTTTATTAATTAAAAAAATAATAATAATAATAATAATTTTTATTCTCCACGGTTTACTTGGTACGGTACTCACTAAACCATTTTCAAAGAACTTGAATTTGTAAATTTATATTCAATTTTTTTTTTTTTTTACAATACTATAAATAAAAAAAAAATGGCGCTTATTGTTGTTGGATTATTTTAAATTATTTTTTTACATTATTATTAATAAAAAAAGGCGCTTATTGTTGTTGGTTTATTTTTTTATTTGGTTATTGTTAAATGGAGATTAATTAAACGAAATTTATAAAATATCTCAAAAAAAAAAAAAAAAAAATTGTTTTTGGCTATTGGAACTGGTAGCGAACTCAATCCCCAGAATTAGAAATATTCTTTTATTAAAAAAAAAAAAAAAATAAATAAATAACCTAAAAACAATTGTTTTTATTTCATTGTTAATAAAAATAATAATAATAATAAAGACACAAATCTTAGGTTCGCTACGAGTTCCTTCGAGCAAACAATTTTCTTTTTGGAGATATTTTAAAAATTCCGTTTAATTAAAATACATTTAACAATGATAACCTTATAAAAATAAATAAACTAACAACAATAAGCGCCATTATTTCTTATTTCGTTGTTAAAATTTTCTTGATTTCTTTTAATAAAAAAATTCTTTATTTATTTATTTTTTTTTTTTTATTAACAACAAAATAAAATAAAAATTTTTCGGATCGTAGGCTTTTAATTGAAAATTTTCAGAAAATTATTTAATTAAGGGTATTAAAATCGCGTTTTTAATCTTAATTTAATAATTGGGAAATGGGAAATCAATTGGCGTATGTTAAATTAAAAACTGAGAAAAATATTTATTTAGTATTTGAATCATTTAAAATTATTTTAAAAATTATTATTTATTTAAAAATTAAATCTCACAATTATTTTTTTATAATTCGTCATATATATTAAATTTCAACTTTCCTATTTTTGTTGTCATGGCTCGTGACGTCATAACTTGTAGTGTCACGGCCTTTGACGTCACGGCTTTTAACGCGACATGCTGATAGAGCAAACGAAAAAATCTGGTGTGACTGGTGCACAGCACACAACTTTCTCTTACCCTTCGGTAAGAGAAAGTTGTGCACCGTGCTGTTCACACCAGATTTTTTGTGTCGAGATATATTTAGTTTCCGATAGCACCTTAGTTTCAAACTTGCATTTTAAATGTTGACTGCTTCAAATAAACTATTGTTATTTTTCAAAATTTTAATCTCATATTTGGACATTTTATACACAATATAGAATCGTAAATAAATACAAAATTTCATAAGAATTGAAAAAAAAATTTTAAATGCCTAAAAAGTTCTAAAGGGGACCCCCTTTTGAATCGAAATTAACATACAAATCCCTATAGGAAATTAACATTAGGCCTATGCGAAGATAAGGTGGAAAGGGAATTTAAAAAGAGTAGAGAGAGACGATAATGTTTGCAAGTGAGAGAGAGACATATATGTTTTCTTTGAAACAATTAAAGACACAAATAAATTTAAAAAAAAATGGGAATTTAAATAATAATTGATTTTTAATCTAATAAAAAGAAAAAGATTTAAATTCCGTTACCATGGCAACCAGTTCTATCTTTCCTATGAAGAACAAGAGTAAAGCGGTCTTCAGAAGATTTCAACGGCAAAATGAGAATATACATTTTAAAGAGCATCTAAAAAATAGTTCATTTATGAATTTTAAAAAAAATCCTTGGAGGGAATTTTGAGAAAATCGAAAAAAACTGAAAAAGTACATCAGTAAAGTACTAGTACTTTTTGGCCGATTTTGTTCAAAAGCTTATTTTGAGATTCTTCAAAGGTACCTAAGTTAAATATAAAATTTCAATCCGCTAGCTCAACTCCTTCATGCTAGCCCTCGGGGCTTGGTGTAGAGGTTAGCGTGCTAACCTCATATACCAAACGTCGCGGGTTCGGACCCCAGGCAGTCCGATGATTTTATTTAAGCCATCTGGATACCAGATGGCTTAAATAAAAATGCCTGGACCCTAATATATATAAAAAATTCATAAATAACGGATATCGTAAATGTCTTATATGGCCTGAGCTGCCGAAAAGACAGTGTGAATGTGTGTGTGAGTGTGAGTGTGAATGAGAAAAAAGTGTGAACTCCTTCATGCTAAAAATCTGTCCACACACACACACACATACATACATACATACATACACACACACAGACCAATTTGCGGGACCCACTTTTTTTGGACTCAGGGGACCTCAAAACATGTATATCCATCAAAATCTCGACATCGAATTTTTGACATGATCGCAATACTTTCTCTCTCTATATATTTCATATATAGGGTACGAGAAAGTAAAAATTTATGTCGATCAAAATAAAGTTTCACTTTAAAAAAAAATAAATACATAATATATCAATAATAAGAGCGCCATTGTTTTTATAGAGAACCCACAGCGACGTTTCGGTCGACTATGAGACCTTCTTCATGGCTAGAGTTCGGTCATTAGAAACACCTCTTAAGTTCTTTGACAGACATTTCATAAAATTGCCAAAAGTCAATATCTCTATTAAAGAAATAAACTTAGCTGTTAGGTCTTTTATTTTATTCTATTACCAGAATATTGTAAAGCAATGATACCAATATTAAAATATTTCCAATTTATTTGATGAAATAAAATTTTTTTTTTTAAATATTGTAAAAATATTTTAGCAATATTGCTGCGATATTACCACTTTGTTATAATATAGGAACATTTCTGCAACATTCCAGCACTGTGAGTGGCTAGTTGCATATAAATAACTCACGATCTCTGACCTTATTCAGGTATCAAATAAATTACATTAAATGTTTTTTTTTTTGAAAAACGACAAGTAGCTACAGTAGATCAAAAGAGAGTTTTATTTATCTTTTAATAGAATTATGCTGAATAACAACCGCCAAACAAAAAGATAAATAAAAGATGCTGGTAGGCATTAACAACAACAACAGCAACAAAATTTTCAAAACAAGTAAAGATTTAAAAATGAAAAGGGAGAGAAAGTTGTTTTTTTTTTTAAATAGAAATTAATTAGCGGCATCTGCTGATTGAAATCAAAAGATTTAAGGTAAAAAAAATAAAGATCAAAGGAACTTTGTATATTTATAATTATCCATTTACGTCAGATGTTTAGAATTAATATATCATTTCTATAATGAGACTTTTTATAACATGGTACTTTAAAAAAAAAGTAATTAATTTTTTTTTAATATCTATTCCTATCCATAATACAATTTATGATAAATAAATTGAAAAGTTTGAATTTACGAATTATAAAAAAAAAAAAAATTAAATGAAGTACTTATTAAAGTTTGAAGTTTCGTTGGGTATAATTAAAAAAAAATTATAATGTTGCTTGTGAAGGGCGTTGGATTGATTAAAAGTGAAAAAACTCTTTCTATCTCTGTGTATTAAGTCAATTCTAAAACCACTTGATTAATTATAAAATATTCACTTATTTTCTATAAACAATTTTAAAAGAAAAGTATTTTTTTTTTTTTTTTTTATTTCATAGATTCTACTATTGCTACAGTCAAGGCCACAAGTCCCTGATGGGTGGGGCCTTGAGGTTAGGCAACCGAAATGCTTAAAAGTCAAAAGATGATTTATTTTACTTTCAAAAGATCTCGTAAAATGTACAGTACGGAATTTTTATTTCTCTAATAATAGTAGGGAGGTGTTCGATTATTGAAAAAAATAAATCGATTATCGATTATGAAAAATAATCGATTATTCCGATGATTAATCGATTATTTCAGATTATGGGAAAATTAATCGATTATGAAAAAAAAACAAGCGATTATACCTTTTTTTTTCTCTGGTAAAATTTCAATTTTTCCCTCTTGCAAAAATCATAAAATCTTTTGACTTTTTTTTTTTTTTTGTAAAACTAAAATTTTTTTTCCCTCTTACGAAAATATTTTTCGTAAAATTTTCGTTTTTTTTTTACCATACGAGTTTCATGCCATCTTTTCAAACGCATGTTTCCCGAAAATAATCGAAATAATCGATTAATCGATTATTTTCTAAGGAAATAATCAAAATCGATTAATCGATTATTTTGTGCACCCCTAAATATTAGCGAAGGATTAATATATTTATCTACTTATATAGGAAAAAATTTTAAATTTTCAAAGTTGGTATAACGTGTGTTAATAATATAAATCGTAGAATCAGTCCACAGCTGCATTAATCATAGAATACATTTTTTAGCATTAAATCCAAGGGATGTAGAATATACATAGGGCGGCTATAAACATTGCATAACCTCAAAATCTTTAAGGCTCTCGCAGTTATCTGATTGAGGTATGGATAAGTTGTTTCTTGATTAAAACAAGGGGAGGTAAACGAGCTAAACTTTTACAAAGATTAATATCCAAAACAAAAAACAAAAAAGCTCATTTAAGAAAAGCAGTATATGATTTGCTTATTAAACAATTAAGTTAGATAAATTATTACCTTTTTAAATGAATTATTTATTCATTGTAAATAGATTCCAATTATTTCTCTCTTTATTTAGAAATTTTCCAAATGAATGAACTGATAAATATTTTTGAATTAATAATGAGTATTTGTATAATAATTACCTATGTGTTGTTTGTATGATTAATTAATAATTAAGTTTAATTACATTGTGTTTATATTTAATAATGATAATCTATAAAAATAAATTAACAATGAAGCATTGTTGATAAAAAAAAAAAATAATAATAAATTCGAAAGAAGCCCTCGGGGCATGGCGTAGAGGTTAGAGTGCTAACCTCGTATACCGAACGTCGCGGGTTCGGACCCCAGGCAGTCCGATGATTTTATTTAAGCCAATTGGATACCAAATGGCTTAAATAAGAATGCCTGGACCCCTATATGTATATTTATCAATAACGGTTATCGTCTAAAGTCTTATATGGCCTGAGTTGCCGAAAAGACTGTGTGAATGTGTGTGTGAGTGTGAGTGTGAATGAGAAAAAAGTGTGAATGTTTTAAAAAAAAAAAAAAAAAAAAAAAAAAATTCGAAAGAAGAAAATAAATACATAAAAGTGTTCATTTTTTTCTAATAAAAAAATCTGATGTGAATAAAATAAACAAAAGTGCAAAAAACTTATTTAATTTCTAAATTTATTTGTTCATACTTTATTTTCACTGATAATAATTTTTACACCAACTAACGTCTCTTAATTCATTTTTTTTTTTTTAATTAATGGAAAGGAAAATTTAATTTAGACTGTCTGACTCTATTAAGTGAAGTAAACCCCAAAGGGACAACCAAACGGAAATAAGGATAATGATTTTAGCTAAAAATAACAAAAAAAAAGCCACCAACAGAAGAAAAAAGAATTGAATTATTGGATAAAAATCTAATCTATGAATTGCCGTCAGTATT
Source organism: Euborellia annulipes (assembly GCA_023213315.1). NCBI lineage: Eukaryota > Metazoa > Arthropoda > Insecta > Dermaptera > Anisolabididae > Euborellia > Euborellia annulipes. The sequence continues at coordinate 50,129 of JAKCPI010012715.1, forward strand.
AATATTTATTGAAACACGTAGCTAACTTGACTCATGTCATACTTTGTATCTAACTTCATGCTGAATCAAATTGTAAATAAATAACGTTCTTAATAGTTATTTAAACATAAAATACTTAAAATAAACATTACATTTATCATAGAATTTTACCATGAAATATTTTAAAGGTTATTGAATGTCAAATCAAATTTGAGGTTAATTTACTATGTCTGTTCGTTTTGCTTGTCATTGCATCACATTTCTGTTCGTTTAATTTTTTACTCGCTAGCATAACATGCATTCTATTCGTTTGACACTTGGGCTGGTAGATTTTGCAGCATAAATTGACCCAATCGAATAGTGAATTGTGCAGGGCGATCACAGCGCCAAAGCTTTAGTAGATGACCACCTTTTTGGTCGCCATTTTCTCTCAATCCACTTCGATTAAAATAATATCGACAATAAAAACGATAAGTAAGTTTCAGGCTTTATTTTCATTTTATTTTTATTGATTTTATTTATTATTGATGTAAAATTAATAAAAATATAAAAAGAAAAAGCACTTTTCACATATACACACACACACAAACAAATTTTGTTCATTGTTATTGTTCTCCATTAGTCAAAATGTTTGTTGTTGTAATAATATTCGATTACAATTGTTTTTTTTTTTTGTTTTTGTTTTTTAACATTATGTTTAGTATAAAAGTGAATGGCAAGCAATAGCAAGATATGAAATTAAATATGTATTAGAGACATTTAAAAACAAGAATATGTAGAAACAAATAAAAAATAACATTCACATATTATTATTTGAGTGAATGAGGGGGAAAATAAAGGAATAAACGCAATGCGTCAAAGTCGACGAAGAAAAGAGAAAGAAATAAAAATAATAAGTTCAAGCCTGAATGATTAATACTATAAGGGGAAAGTATTATGATGATATGTAGATAAAATTAATATAGTAAAGTCTCTACATCAATAAACGACGTTGAACGAAAAATGAAAATTGTCGATATTATTTTAATCGAAAAAATGGCGACAAAAGGTGGTCATCTATTAAAGCTTTGGCGCTGTGATCGCCCTGCACAATTCACACCAGCTATTCAATTGGGTCAATTTATGCAGCAAAATCTTCCGGCGCGAGTTTCAAAAGAACAGAATGCAAGTTATGCTAGCGTATAAAATATGAAACAAACAACTATGTGTAATGGCAAGTGAAACATATATGTATTCACATATGACAACTCGCTAACACTTGATGATAGTACAGTCAGCGCCACAAGTGCCTGATGTGCTCGAGAATGGGCTTAGGCAACCAAAATGCTTAGTGTTGTCTTAAAAGTAGCTTTCTTAAAAAAATATATTTTATTTATTTTAAGGTTATTCGGACATTAAAGCACTTTAAATAGATTAAAAACTAATTTTTAAATATGTTATTAATCACTATCACATAAGTATAAAATAAAATTTTGAAGCAGATCTGACGCAGGGCTATCGTGTAATTAATTATTAAAAAATTGAAATTTAACATGTAGTCTATGGGGAATGTATACATGTACATATATCGAATCATATAGCCACTTCTGCAATAGATAAAAAAACAAAAAACTTATATTTTATCAATTCACTTCCGAGAAATACGTTAAACATAAAATCAAAAGTTTCAGCCGAAGGCTTTTAAAGATATTTTAACAAGAAATTCAAAAAATTCTCCAAAATGACAGTCGCCAATATTTAAAAATGAGACTCAGATCAGCCTGGCAACGTCGCATAAAATAATACTCTTTTCTCGCTGTCAGTTACATTTTTTTTTCCATTTTACGATATTTTTTCTCGCAAATCGTCCATTGTGTTTAAACTGATTTGCATTAATCATTTTAATATATTAAATAAAATAAACTTGGAGGCTTTTAAGATTTAAAATAAACAGCTGATGAATGCAATGTTGCCAGTTCTATATTACGTGAAAAACTGCTCAAGTCAAAAGTCATTCATTTATTATTTTTGGTAATTAAATTATTAACTTAATACAATTATAAACTCTGATAGGTCACGACGAAATTATAATAAGGAATTTTGGCATTCAAATTTTTAATTTTATTAAAAAAAAAATTTAGATTTTATTTTGACTTACGGGGTACTATCCGAACAACCTTAATTTTAAAAAAATCTCTCCCAGAATTGAATTCTTTTTCCAATTGGATATGTTTCATTTTCCATTTGTTTCAATGTTGTTGTTGTTGTTGTTGATATTTCTCCAATATTTAAATAAGTGATCTTTTGATTTTTTACTGGATCCCAAGACGAAGATGGATTACTAAAAAAAAAAATAACAAAATATTAATTAAACAAAAACAAAAACAAAAAACTCAATCAACACTTCACTTTTGTTTTTTTTTTCAACAGTTCAAACGAACGATTCATTTGAACTCAAATAATGATTGGATTTATTATTATTATTATTATTATTATTTTTTTAAGGGTCACCTTTTTTTGTTAACTCAATTACCCACCGCCATATCAAACAAAACAAAATCTTTTTTTTTTTAAATAATTGTCGAGTATAGTATTAATTTATTTATACTATTATATTTCAAAAAAGGTTTAAAAAATAAAAAGTATTGTTTAATTGAAAGAATTAAAATAGAAATTTTATTAAATTCTTTTCAATTTTTTTTTTCAAAGGAAATAAAAGGCTTTTTTTTCTCTAAATAACGCTTTAAAAGCCTTTAGGGAAAAATTTTCCAATTCATTTAACGAATTACTAAACTTAATCTAATTTTTTTATATATTGTACCGTTGCCGTCTAGCAAACTAGCTGGACTGCCTGGCTTAGGAGACCGCACTCATGTCACGGGGGTACAGCTATATGGGAAGAATGTTTACAAGTTTTTTTTAGTTCATATGATAAGTAGTTAGATGGCTCCACTAGGCTGTTTTCCTTCAAAATATATATTACTCTGTCAGTAGCTCAAAAATCTGGATATAAATTTTTAAACTAATAAATTACTCTTTGTTAAACAAAAATACAAAATCATTGTGTGATTTTATGAAACCACGATGCAAGTGAAACTTTTTTTTTCGTATCGTAGGCGTTTAAATGAAAATCTTCAGAAAATTATTCAATTATGGGTATTAAAATCGCGTTTTTAATCTTAACTTAATAATAATAGGAAAATGGGAAATCAATAGACGCATGTTAAAAACTGAGAACAATATTTATTTAGTAATTGAAGATTTGAATCATTTTAAATTATTTTAAAAATTATATTTTATCAATTTAAAAATTGAATAATTAAATCTCACAATTATTTTTTTATAATTCGTATTATATATTAAATTTCAACTTTCCTACTCTTTTAAAACGAATTAGTAGAATTTTTACTTATTCAAACAGTAGGTAAGAAAATTACATCAAATTTAGTCATTTTGAGTAGAATCAACTAATATATTTATTAAATTTATTGGTTACTTTTAGATTAGTTATTTTTTACTAATTCAAAAAGTAGTTCATTCAATTCCGGCTGTCTGAGAAACCAACATGGCCGACCAGCTGTTTGATCGGTTCCTTAATAAAGACATTTTTGGCAATATAAGGCTTTATTTAAGTAATAATAATACAAATAAATAATAATATTGAGATAACTTGTATTTTTTGTTAAAAATTGCAGGAAATATATGTTAAGTCAAAACAAATTTTTTTAAATTAATAAAATATTATTTTTTAAATAGTCAATTAAGAAATATTTTTACTTAAAATTTAGTAAATATATTTCTTGATATAACGATAATTAGTTTTATTAAGTTTATTTAGAAATAAATTGCTGGGAAGGAATATAGTAACATTCAAGTAAAAAGCATTGTTAACATCAGCGACATACTTATATACCAAATAACAGAGTAGTAAAAGTAAGTCAAGTTTAAGTGGGTTCGGCTAGAACTCGAGTCAGTAAACACAAGTTAGGTCCCGGTGTCATCGCAACTTATTTCATATATCTTACACGTTTCTTTTTTTTTTTTTTTGTCATTATTTTTTAAAAAATTCACTTTTTCAATTAGTGAATTTTTCATATTAATAATTTTTACTAATTGAAAAAGTGGATATCCCCTATTTACGGGTGGTCTACTTTGCACATCTTAAAAAAGTGACTATTAACTATGAATTAGTAGTTTTTTACTAATTCGTTTTTAGAGAGTATTTTTGTCGTCACGGCTTGTGACGTCATGGCTTGTAGCGTCACGGCCCTTGACGACACGGCTTGTAACGCGACATGCTGATAGAAGAGCGAAAAAATTTGAGGCCATCAAATATAAGTTTCACTTTAAAAATGGTTGAATGATTTTCAACAAAGGGACTAACGACCCTGACATTCACGCCCTCTCCCTCAATAGTCAAGGCTTTTGGAACAATATTCCACAGACCCGATGTATTATTTTAATTATTGAGGGGGTAATAATAAGAGTAATAAATTCTTACCCAGTTTTTGCAAAATTGACCAACAACGATGTAAATAACTCGACAATTTTCTTTTCATTTGAGTCCGATCTTGTTAAATATGTTGGAATGTTATTTCTATAGAATAAATAATTTAAATCTTCTCCGTGTTTTACGCCTGAAATATCAAAAACAGATTATTAAATTATATATCTAGAGCAGTGAGGTGGATTGGGCTTTGAACAGACCTATTTGGCCCAAGACAAATTTACGGACCAACAAGGTAACACAAAAAGAAAAATCTGGTGTGAGTGATCACACAGCACAGCGCACAACTTAAGAGAAAGTGAAAAATAAATAAACAAGCCTTCTGTTTCTAATTTCACTCCTTAGACCGAACTTTGGGTTATAGCTAGTTAACTACCACCTGGACTCATAAGTTAGCTTATCCGAGGGATAACTAGTTAATTAGATATTTACCTTTTAATATTCTATGCTTATTAGTTTCCAGAAGACCCTCAAATGAAAAAGCATAGAAATAATAATTATTATTTGGATTCATTTTGGACATCAAAAGAGTCGAATGCCAAGGGCCGGTGATAAATTGTAAATCAGAATGAAACTAAAAAAAAATAAAAAAAATTAGAAAAAGAAAATTAAAAAACAAAAACAAAGAGTAGATAGATATTTCGCCTACTGAAATTAAATTCGTTGCTTTATCTAAATGAACTTTCTCTTGATTTTCAAAATAAAATTTTATTATTTCTTTTTTTAATTCATCACTCGATTTTTTATTGTACATATTGACAAAATGATAAAAAAATTTTGTCCAAATCAATTGGAAATTTTCTGTAGTCGCTTGAATATATTCATCTAAAAAAAAAAAAATCAATGTGTGGTTTTATGAAATCACAATGCAAGTGAAACTTTTTTTTTCGGATCGTTGACGTTTAACTGAAAATTTTTTAGAAAATTATTCAATTAAAATCGCGTTTTTAATCTTAACTTAATAATTGGAAAATGAGAAATCAATAGACGCATGTTAAAAACTGAGAACAATATTTATTTAGTATTTGAATCATTTTAAATTATTTTAAAAATTATATTTTATCAATTTAAAAATTGAAAAATTAAATCTCACAATTATTTTTTTATAATTCATCATATATATTAAATTTCAATTATTTATTAATAATTAAATTGAAATAAATAAATATCAAATGTCAAGACGTCTATAAAATGGCGGAGAGTTTTGCTTGCTCAAATATGCTTGTTCGTGATTACAATTCAATCTATCATCAAGCTGCTTGCACAATTCAAATGCTTGCGCAAAATTTTCCTGCAGACGCTACAATTTGCTTGTACAATTTATGTTTGTAGCCATTTTTAGGCCTAAACTCTCGTTTGTAGGCTCTAATTGAAACATTGTATTAATAATCTTAAGGAAGGCAGATCAGCAGGCAGGAGAATGGAAAACTATTTTAATTTCTTTTGGTTGACGTTTCGGACGCCAATTGCGTCCTTCTTGGGGGCCTGCAATTAACAATCTTTGGTAAGAAATAATGATTTTTTATTTATAAAAAATAATGTTATATTTTTGGCTGCATGCCCCGAAGAAGGGCGCGATTGGCGTCCGAAACGTCGACCAAAAGAAATTAAAATAGTTTTTTATTCTCATGGATGCTGATATACCTTCAGCCATTTTATACTTTAATTGTGCCTACGGGCTTGGTCTAGTTGGTAGGGTGCCTACCTTCTATACCAAACGTCGCGGGTTCGGACCCCAGGCAGTCCGATGATTTAATTTAAGCCATTTGGACACCAAATTTTCCCATCATCAGTCTTTCAAATTGGATATGTCTTGGAGTTGTTATAAAGGCACAATACATTCATTATGTATTATATTTGACTTAATCCTGCCACGTACTTGATTGGTTAAATTAATTTCCTTTTACCCCCCTTATCCTGAGCAATAATAAGATGAGTCAACTTAATATTATTATGATTTACCTGAATTAAACAACAAAAATTCACCAGAGGTGATTCCAGTAATGAAAGGGATTTTTTTGAAATGTCCACTTTTCATTAATTGAATTGGATCTCCAGTAAAAAATAAATTTGTAGCATCTTCGGGCTCTGATGTTGGTAGAAATGACGGTATAAGAGGATAGACACTTCTCTAAAAAATAAAAATAACTTTAGTAGAATTTAAATTAGCCGCTCCGCCCTCTGCTCGTTCGGGCCCGCCTGTGGCGGACCGTCACCTTTTCTTAACCAAGTGCCGCAATTTTTCAGTCAACGAAAATACATTATCTGGCTTATTGATAAAATACAACCCTCTTATCCCTTTAGAAAAATCTATATAGATAATAGTGGAGTGTCCGTCTGTCAGTCTGTCTTGATCCAATCCGACCCATCCCCGATCTCTATAGGAAAAAAAATTTAATTATATTATAATTTTTATTATGATTCATTTGAGAGATTTAATTATTTTAATTGGCTTTCATAAGATAAAACAATGCTTTCCAATGGGCAAATTAATTTTCTGGTATGCTTCCCCTTTGAGAATTTGCGGAACCGAGTCCTGGACTCTCCATAAGACTGCAAAATTTCATTTCAAAATTACGGGAAGTTGGACAAAAGAGCGTGACTAGGGATACGGTATCGAAAGAAAAGTATCGATACTTGTACTTGGTATCGTATCGAAAGGAAAGTATCGATACCAAAAGTATCGGATGAAAAGTATCGATACCACCAAGTATCGAGTATTTTTTAAAGTATGAGTATTTTTCCTCTTTTTTTAAGTTTTTTCGGCATCTTAGGCTCCTGATGTCGTTCAAAGGGCCCAACGGAAGATCAATGGGGTATACTGGTGCGCCATTTTCCTCAAAGTAATGAGCACCAGGAGGACGGGGTTTTCTCAACCAAAATACGGATTTCGCCAAAATAAAAGTCTGTCCATTTTCACTGGTCGACATAAATGAACTTTTTCTTTCACAAGAATAAAGATATAGATATGAGATTCTAGAAATATTTTTCATAAATTCAAACATCATTTCAGTTTTTCCCCATCAGGCCAACTTTTAGAGATATATAGAAAAATATTTTAATAGAAAAAGTGCTCTAAACGGCTGATGGAAAAATTCTAACTACATATCTGAATTCACTATAAAAAATGTACTAAATTCACTAATCAGATTTCTTGTGAAAAAAACCTTGTCGACCAGTATTTTTATTAGTTTATATATCAGCCTTTCTATGTAATATTTGCGCACTTTTAAATTTAGTAAATACAGTTTGCAATAATACAAAAAAATTAAATTAGAAATTTAATGTTATTAAATTAAAAGGTTTTTATTAAAAAGTATCAAATTTTCTATTATTAATAAATAATTATTAGGAATATGATGGAATAAAGTCTATCCCACAAATATCGACCATCTGTTATATATCAACTTGCTATTTATATCAAGAGAAAAAGAATATGAGATATTCTTTGGCAGAATCGCAATTAAAATATTTATATAACGTTTAAAGTCTCTCTATATGGCCTAAGATGCCGAAAAAACTTAAAAAAAAAAATGATATTTGAATGAGTACTTTTCATTCGATACCGGCAATCAAGTACTCATATGAGTAAAGTATCGAAAGAAAAGTATCGAGTAAAAAAAGTACTAGTATCGAAACAAAAGTATCGATACTAGTAAGTATCGATACTTTTTTCGTGTCCCTAAGCGTGACAGACTGACAGACAGACGGACAGTCCACTATTATATCCGGAATATAGATAAAATCTATTAAAATTGAATTATAAACAAATCTTCCATAATTGTGGAATCCACCGGAGATTTTGCACCCCTGGTTAGACGCGAGGGCCTCCGAAGACGGGTGGCGCGGCTAGTATTACCCATCCACCTCTTGAATTTTAATGAACATGCCACACAAAACATGACATCTTTCCCCAAGGGGGTTTAGTACCCCCCAAAAGACACTGTTTTTGGTGAAAGCTATTAATTTATCTATTCATGGACAGTTCGTTAAATACGAGAGGATACCATTTTAATAAAATTATATTCTGATTCATAGATAAAATATCGATCAAAGAATATGTGGCGGTCGGAATCTATGTGTGCTCTATGTGGCTATGGCTGCCATGAATATGAGTTTATTTGGCTTTGATAACGATTCATATTACTTTTCTTACCTCTATATATATGTTAATATATATAGAGAGAGAAAGTATTGGATTCATGTCAAAAATTCGATGTCGAGATTTTGATGGATATACACGTTTTGAGGTCCCCTGAATCCAAAAAAGTGGTTTTCGCGACATGGTCTGTCTGTCTGTGTGTGTGTCTGTGTGTGTGTGTGTCTGTGTGTGTTCAATTTTAAGCATGAAGGAATTGAACTATGAGGTTGAAATTTTATATATAAGTTAACAACCCCCGGGAGCGTGAAAATAAGCTTTTAATCAAAATCGGCCAAAGAGTACTAGTACTTTACTGATGTACTTTTTCAGTTTTTTTCGATTTTCTCAAAATTCGCTCTAACGATTTTGATTAAAATTCAAAAATCAATTATTTTTTAGATGCTCTTTCAAATGTATATTCTCATTTTGCCCTCAAAATTGTTTGAAGCACACTTTACTCTTGTGCTTCATAGGAAAGATAGGAGAAATGGTTGCCATGGTAACAAAATATAAATATTTTCCCATGTTTATAAATTTTACATCTTAAATTCTAATATATTGGCGGAAACTAAATATATGTCGACACAAAAAATCTGGTGTGACAAGCACAGAACACAACTTTCGATTACCGAAGGTAAGAGAAAGTTGTGTGCTGTGCGAGATTTTTTATATTGATATTTATTATTTTTCCGAATAAATTTTATAAAAGAACTAGCAACAAGCGCTTCGCTTCGCCCGACCTTGTAGCTAGCTGGGGGGCTTAGCCTCCCAGACCCCCCACTGGGGGGCACAGCCCCCCAGACCCCCGTATTTTTATGACTTAACGTCTTATTTTATGATTTAACCTCTTCTTTTATGGCTTAACGTCTTTTCTTATGAATTAACGTCTTTTTTTTTATGAATTAAAGTTTTCGTTCAACAAACCTATTAGGCTCCGGTTCGCCTGCGGCGAACCATCGCCATTCCTTTATTGCCATTGCCAAAGAGAAAACAACGAAAAATCAAATGAAAAAAGGCAATTCAAAGAAAATAATAAAATTTCAAAGAATCAAAATATTCAAGGCGATATCAAGGGATGAATGATGATATGTCAATTTGACAGCTGTCATCTATTTGGTTATAAAGAGGCTATTTCTCTCTCCATATTTAAAAAAAATGGCCACTTGTGTTTTGACTTAAATTGAATGTAAACATTAGATTGAAATTTGAAATTCGCACTTTTTTGAAAAAAAAGGCATAAAATGTGTAAAAATGAATTAAAAAATTTAAAAATAATAAAATAGAGGGCCCAAGAAAAACATTTTGTAAAGTTTAAGTCAGGAAAGAAGAAAAAAAAGAAATCAAATGGTAAGCAAAAAAGTAAAAATATATAGAAATAGGCCCTTAGAAACGTTAATGACAAAAGAATAAACAACATTTTGAAATGTAAACAATTGAAAATAATGGTAACGAAATTCCTTTTTAGAAAAAATAGAAAGATTTGAAAAAAAAAAAAAAAATTATGAATGAAAATAGATTTTTTAATAAGTAAACTTCGGAACAAAAAAAGAAAATAAAATAGTTGTAGTCAACAAAGTAGAGAAAATAGTGAAAAATGAGAAGTAAACAAGGGAGTGAATCAACAGATGCTTAAAGATAGGTTATTATCTTATTAATATAGAGCGATTCTTCACAACTAGTTCCATGTTGGGGTCACCACTTTAGCAATTAACATCACGGTTTGATGAAGAATTCTTTTATAATATTTATTTGGAAACATATTATAAATAAAAACAAAATAAACTCATATTCATGGCAACCATTGCCACATAGAACACACATAGACTCCTTTAATCGAATAGAATCAATCAATCAATAAGACAATAAGTATTTACCAGAGTAGCAATGTGACGTGCAGGAATTCTTTCTAGACATTTGATAATCGTTTCGTCGTCATTTGGTGATGAAGAAGATACAGAACAGTTGAGTTTTTCAGCTGCCATTAAAGTTTGATTGCGTAGATGTTTATTTAATCCAACAGGCGCTCCTAAAGTTCCACTCAAACTAATAGCACTCTGAAAAATACAAAAAAAAAATATATATTTTATGTTCGTATTTAGATGATTAAAAAACATTGTGTGGTTTTATGAAACCACGATGCAAGTGAAACTTTTTTTTCGAATCGTAGGCGTTTAACTGGAAATTTTCAGAAAATTATTCAATTAAGGATACGTTTTTAATCTTAACTTAATAATTGGAAAATGGGAAATCAATAGAAGCATGTTAAAAACTGAGAACAATATTTATTTAGTAATTGGAGATTTGAATTATATTAAATTATTTTAAAAATTATATTTTATCAATTTAAAAATTGAATAATTAAATCTCACAATTATTTTTTTATAATTCGTCATATATATTAAATTTCAACTTTCCTATTTTTGTCGTCACGGCTTGTGACGTCATGCGCTTTGTAGCGTCACGGCTTGTGACGGGACATGCTGATAGAAAAGCGAAAAAATTTGAGGGGATCAAATACAAGTTCCACTTAAAAAAAAAGAATAGAGATATTACTAAATTATACAATAAATTAAATAGGCAACGATTTTGTTAAAACTTGTCCGATCTTGAGGGTATAGTGCGAAAGTTCGTTGACTATTTTTTTTTTTATTCCCGTTACCTATTTTTAGCTCTCACTGTGCGTAGTACTAAGGGATAGAGCTTATGCCGAGATTCCGGTGTCCGTCTGTCTGTCCGTACTCATAAAAATTACGGTCTGAATTAAAGGTCGTAAAAAAATAATAGTTACATATACTTAATCAAAAATACGTTTTTGTCCCTAGCACTTTCGGTTTTTTAAAACGTTTTAAGTTTCAACTTATTATGTTTTTCATTTGTTTACATTTTAATCTTTTTTTTTACATTCGTCAAAATCAAAACCAATGTGTTTCCTTAAATATGGAGAAATAACCTCTTTTAACCTCCCATTTTTTTTGACAGTTGTATATTTTGGCGCGCCACGAGTTATGTCATCATCATAACATACTCTTTGAAATATTACTAAAAAGGTTACTACATATCTATGACTAGTTATCACGAAGCCATTTGGATGAAATTTTCTTCTGATCAATTGTAAATATTCTAAACATGTATTATTTACAATAAAAATTTATTTTATACAAGTGTTTTAATAAATTTCAAAAAATTCGTTTGATCATTTTTCGAAAAATTAAAAATTATAATTGCAACTTTGATCTTTTTCGCGATTACAATACTTCGTACAAGGAAGTAAAAGATTAGAGTAGAGATTTTTTCTAAGATATTTAAGTGCGAGGCGGGCTGAGCAGCTAGTTTTAAAAAAAGATCTTATTGAAAGCATCTCGAATAAGAGTTTAATTTCATTTGAATATACATGTAATTAAAAATAAAGTTTGTATTTTAAAAATAAAAAAAACAAAGTTGGCAGCAAAATAAACTTGTTTCTTTTGAAAAGCGAGGGGGAGATTTATAGGCAGGGGATGTGAAGGTATCTTCATGAAAAAAAAAAAGAAACCAACTTCCCCTTTCTGTATTCTTAGTTTACTTTCAATTGAAAGTCAAATTAATTCAAATAGTTTTAATAGAAAAAGAAGAGCAGAGATAAAAAAAAAAGGCTGGACCCGAATGAATATCGTAATTATAAAGTATCTATCCTTTGAAGTCAAGGATGACGTAAACACTTGGGGAAAAAAAAAACTCTTTAATGGGATGTTGACCAACTTTTCAGACGCCCCTTTCTCGTCAATTATATTCAAGAAAAAAAAAAAAAATTTCTTTCCTTCGGTAATTGAAAATTGTGTTTTGTGCTTGTCACACCAGATTTTTATCTATATCTATATTTATTTGCCGCCAGATTCAAGATATATAAAATTGCCCTCAGGCTTGGTGTAGTTGGTAGCGCGCCTGCCAAGGGTCGCGGGTTCGAATCCCATGGGAGTACGATGATTTTATTTAAGCCATTTGGATACCAAATGTTTGAAAATAAAAGAATTAATAAAAAAAAGAGAGCCTAATCATATTTCAAAGAGTATGTTATGATGACGACGTACCTCAAGGCGCGTCAAAATATACAACTGTCAAAGTTAAAAGAGGTTATTTCTCCATATTTAGGGAAAAAAAAAGGACACATTGGTTTTGATTTTGACGAATGTAAACAAAAGATTAAAACACACAAGGAAGGGAGCAGGAGCAGCCAAAAATCAAAGCCTCCGATTTTACTACAATTACTGAGACGTTTCGGGAAAACTTTATTCTTCCATCATCAGTCTTTCAACGTCTCGGTAATTGTAGTAAAATCGGAGGCTTTGATTTTTGGCTGCTCCTGCTCCCTTCCTTGTGTGTAAACCACGTACTTCATTAGTTATCTAAAGATTAAAATATAAACAAATGAAAAACATAATAAAGTTGAAACTAAAAACGTTTTTAAAAAACCGGAAGTGCTAGGGACCAAAATGTTATTTTTCTCTGAACCAGTTTATTTATGCTGAATACGTATATGTAATTATTATTTTTCTACGATCTTTAGTTCAGGGCGTGATTTTTATGCGTACGGACAGACAGACAGACAGACGGACACCGGAATATCTGCATAAGCTCTCTCCCTTAGTACTACGTACAGCGAGAGCTAAAAAAGATAAAATTTATAAGTATGGCAAAATATTTATATTTTGTTAACCATTTCTTCTATCTTCCCTATGAAGTACAAGAGTAAAGTGGTCTTCTTAAGATTTCAAGAACAAAATGAGAATATAAATTTTAAAGAGCATCTAAAAATTAATTGATTTTTTGAATTTTAATGAAAATCGTTCGAGTGAATCGAAAAAAATTGAAAAAGTACATCAGTAAAGTACTAGTACTCTTTGACCGTTTTTGTTCAAAATTTTCGGTTCAAGTCCCAGGGGGATACCTAACTTAAATATAAAATTTCAACCGCATTTGATAAAATAGACAGAGGACACCTGTTCAGAAAGATGAAGGATATGGCTCTGAACGGAAGAATATTGGAAACAATAAAGAAAATATATGAAGAAACAAGGAATATGATTGCGCAAGATAGCGAAGAAGGACAAAATAAACAGAAGAAACTCTTCTGGACAAAAAGAGGTCTGAAACAAGGTTGTCCAATGAGCCCGACGCTCTTCAACATTTACATTAATGACCTCGAGGAGAGTTGGGAGAAAAGAAATATAGGAGGAACAGTAATTGGAAAAAAGAAAATCTTTTGCATCAAATTCGCGGATGATGTGGCTGTATGCGCAGACTCGGAAGAAGATATGAGAGAAATGCTAAAAGGATTAGAAAAGTACTGCCGGCGAAACGCCTTAGAGGTCAATACAGAAAAAACAAAAATAGTAAAATTTAGAAGAGGAGGAAGAAGAGGGAATGGCACAAAATGGGAATATGAAGGAAAGAAGATAGAAGAGGTAGAGAAGATTAAATATCTAGGCTGCTTATTCACAGCGAGAAACTCCAAAAAAAGAACACCTGAAACAACAATGCATTAAAGCAAAAAAAGTGATAGCAAATGTTTGGGGATTGATGAAGAGAGGCGGAATAAGAGACATCAGTCGAAAAATCAGGTTATTTGACGCAATGATCCAATCAATATTAATGTATGGTGTAGAATTATGGGGATGGAAAGAGAGAGAAGAGATAGAACGAATACATGGCCAATATATGAAGATGATACTAGGCGTATTAAGATGTACTCCCGATTACATCTGGCGAAGAGAGATGGGAAGGGTAAAAATGAAAACATTGGCATCAAAAAGAATGTTAAAGTACATAATGAAGATAGGGAAAATGCACCAAGAAAGATGGCCAAGAATATGCTTCGAAGAACACCTAAGAAACCTGAGAAATGAGAATGCTGCAGAATGGGGAGCGCTGATGGCGAGGAAGTTCGAGAGTTTGGGACAGAATTGGCGCGTGCTGGAAGAGGCCGACAGAAACACAATACAGTCAACCTTCGAGAGGATGCTGAAAACAGAAATGGAACAAACCATTCAGGCAGATTGGAGCAAAATAGAAAAATCAACATTCTGCCACTACTACAAATATATCAAGAATGACATAGAAGGGGAAGAATATTTGAAAGGAAATAATGAAGAGATACGAAGACTCTGGGCAAGAGCCAGATGTGGAAGTATCTGGAAAGAGGAGGCAAATACTGCAGAGGATGCAAGAAAGAAAAAAGAAGAAGGAAGACATGTAGAAGAATGCCCGGCCTTAAAAGACAAGCTAGGACGGGAAATAAAAGAATGGTGGAAGGAACTGCAAGGAGGTCCCAGCAACGTAACGATCGAGCTGATAAGGAAGATTGATGGAGAGGAGGAAGAAGATGAAGAGTAAATAATGAAAAGAAACAATGATTAGAACCCGAAACCCAAAAAGGGTAAAGGGAAATTTTGTATTTATTTCAATTTATTTATTTGTATTATTATTTGAAATAAATATCTTTCTATTCTATTCTATAAAATTTCAACCTCATAGCTTTTGTTTCTTGAGATATTTTGTTCATATAGAGAGCATATTTTGGACTAAAGGGGCCTCAAAACGTGTATTTCTATCAAAATCTCGATATCGAATTATCCAGATGAATCCAATACTTTCTCCCGCTATATATAGGGTGGGTCATTTAAGCTAAAAATTTTTATCATTGAATATTGGAATTTTTTTAAAAGATTCCAATTTAAATAAACCGATATTTATATTTTTTAAACCCCTCTCTGTTTTTTATAGATAATTTATCGCTTAATTCGTGTCTTATCGCAAAGAAAATAAAGAACATTTCCCTTGATATGTTCTCTGATTATTTTCCCTCTGGTGCTCGTAATGTTAATTAAATTTCTTCTTTTTTTTTTTTTGTTTCAATTTCAATTTTTTAATCTCTAATCTCTTTTAACCCTCTCGTACAATTTAAATCATAAGCCGCGAGAGAGATTTTGTTTTTATTAAAGTGAAACTTTATTTTGATCGACACAAATTTTTTCGTTTCTCTATCAGCATGTCGCGTTACAAGCCGTGACGTCAAAGGCCGTGACGCTACAAGTTATGTCGTCACAAGCAATGACGACAAAAATAGGAAAGTTGAAATTTAATATATATATGACGAATTATAAAAAAATAATTGTGAGATTTAATTTTTCAATTTTTAAATTGATTAAATATAATTTTTAAAATAATTTAAAATGAATCAAATACTAAATAAATATTGTTCTCAGTTTTTAACATGCGTCTATTGATTTCCCATTTTCCAATTATTAAGTTAAGATTAAAAACGCGATTTTAATTGAATAATTTTCTGAAAATTTTCAGTTAAACGATCCGAAAAAAAGTTTCACTTGCATCGTGCTTTCATAAAACCACACAATGTTCTTTTTACCTTGAATAGATTCGGTGTTGGACTCAATAGATGCAAATGGACAGACATTCCACCTGCACTGTGTCCAAAAAGGGAAATATTCTCCGGATCGCCTTGAAAATTACGGATATTCTCATAAACCCATTGGATGGCTAATCGTTGATCCTTCAAGCCGTTATTGCCGGGATACTCTTTCGTTTCTAAACTTGAAAAACCTAAAAAAAAAAATATTTTATCAACAAAAAATAAGAATTTATTAAAACCTAGGTGGTTTGAATTATTATTATTAGGAGCAGCCTTATTCCAACGATGCGGGGTCGGCGGACCTCATTTTCTCCCTCCCACCCTATCATACATTTTTGCGACCGGAAGAAATAGGACAGGCCGGCCGCCCTCGGGGCATGGCGTAGAGGTTAGCGTGCTAACCTCGTATACCAAACGTCGCGGGTTCGGACCCCAAGCAGTCCGATGATTTTATTTAAGCCAATTGGATACCAAATGGCTTAAATAAGAATGCCTGGACCCCATATATGTATATTTATTAATAACGGATATCGTAAAAAGTCTTATATGACCTGAGTTGCCGAAAAGACTGTATGAATGTGTGTGTGAGTGTGAGTGTGAATGAAAAAAAAGTGTGAATGTTTTTTATTAAAAAAAAAAAAAAGGACAGGCCGGCCCGTCGCACGGTCTGACGACTGTTGAATAGAAGAAGAAAGAGAGAGACATACAAAGAACTGAAGGAATGCCTGCCCCAGCTCGGGCGGCTCGTGCTCGCGTACCCACAAGAAGTGGGCCCCTGAGCGTATTTTTGTTATTAATTATTTATTGAAAATATAAATACTTTATAACACTGTTTATTCTGCAGCCGTTATCAAGTACTGTACACTTGCTACGACTCAAGTGAACTAATAGTCACGAGTGTTACGTGCCTTTTTATATACAACGATGTTAGCGCCATCTGCAGGCATTTTTATGAAGTTAGATACAAATTTCCCGCCATTCTCACACATATTTTCCCATATATTTATAAATTTGATATCTTGAATTCTAAAGGCGGCGACACAGGTAGCATGCATGTGCAATCTTTTTGTACAGTAAGCGCCACAATTAAGTCCCCACCTGAGAGCTAGAGCCTAAAGTATATGGTATATATATATGAAATAATTTTAAATTTGAAAAGGTAAAATAAAACCATCTGTTCTAGATTTTATTTTACCTTTTCGGTCATTAAAATTATTTCATATATATATATATATATATATACCATATAATATAAATACAATATACTTATGGCTCTAGCTCTTAATTAATTGTGGCGCTCACTGTACACTAGACGCCACAAGTGCCTGATCTCCTTGAAAGTGGGAACTTTGAGCTTAGGCAACCAAAAAGCTTAGTTTTCTGAAGTGATTATCCTAAAAGTAGCTTTTACTCTTGAGTTGCATTAAAAAAAGATGATTTATTTATTTTAAAAATATTGGTTTGGTTGACTAAGCTCAAAGCTCCACTCTAGAGAAACTCAGGCACTTGTGGCGCCCACCAGCATGCACAAATTCCCTTCGACACACGCATGCTTGTGCAAGCAACAGCTTATGTCGAAAATTAACCTAAAAATGTCAAGATTTATTCGAAGATAACAAGAAAGACTCACTTGCTTTAAAACAGAGACAAAATAAATATTAATATTTATTAAATGAATTGATATAAATATGAAATGTCAACATGCCTATAAAATGGCGGAGAGTTTTGCTTGCGCAAATATGCTTGTGCATGATTAAAATTCATTCGTTCATCAAGCGGCTTGTACAATTAAAATGCTTGCTCCTAGAGACGCAACAATTTGCTTGTACAAAAAGATTGCACATGCATGCTTGTCAAGTTGACATTTACGTGTGTAGCCGCCTTAATATATCAACGGAATTACAAGACGATACAAAAAAATCTGGTGGGACAAGCACAGAACACAACTTTCTTAAGGCGTTATGTCAACTTTCAAGATTTCTTTGCCGAACTAAAAAAAAAAAAAAAAAATATGATAAAAATTTTCGAAATTCTCTTGATAAATGTCAATTATGAAAATTCATTGTGAAATTTTAGGCAATCATTCTTAAAAGCCCGTTTAGTAAAAAAAAAAAAATGAATAATTCATTAATGAGAATGAAATTTATTTATTTTTTTTTATTTCACAATTTTATTTCTAAAATATATTTGAAAAATTAAGGAAAAAAAAAAATTAATTTTTCTTAAGTGAACTAAATAAAAATGATCGTTTGTTTTTTTTGTTTTAAATTTCCTATTTAAATAAATAAATAAATTTTTAAGCACAAATATCCGATTACGTCCAAACAAACCCAATACATATATACAGGGTGGCCCAAAAGTTCATAGACCATTTTAGAATGAAATAACTTTTTTCATTTTAAAATGGTCTAGAGATTTTTTGGGCCACCCTGTATTTATTATGAACCCTACTACGCAAGTTTAAGCAACATGTGGCGCCTGAGCGGCAGTCAACTAACTAACCAAAAAAATAAAAGAGGCCGGGGATGTAACATATGGCGCTCTAGCGGTAGTCAACGTAACTAAAAAAAAGAGGCCGGGGATGTAACATATGGCGCTCTAGCGGTAGTCAACTAAAGTCAACTAAAAAAAGAGGCCGGGGATGTAACATATGACGCCCTAGCGGTAGTCAACGGAACTAAAAAAAAGAGGCCGGGGATGTAACATATGGCGCCCTAGCGGTAGTCAACGTAACTAAAAAAAAGAGGCCGGGGATGTAACATATGGCGCTCTAGCGGTAGTCAACTAAAGTCAACTAAAAAAAGAGGCCGGGGATGTAACATATGACGCCCTAGCGGTAGTCAACTAAAGTCAACTAAAAAAAGAGGCCGGGGATGTAACATATGGCGCCCTAGCGGTAGTCAACGTAACTAAAAAAAAGAGGCCGGGGATGTAACATATGGCGCTCTAGCGGTAGTCAACGTAACTAAAAAAAAGAGGCCGGGGATGTAACATATGGCGCTCTAGCGGTAGTCAACTAAAGTCAACTAAAAAAAGAGGCCGGGGATGTAACATATGACGCCCTAGCGGTAGTCAACGGAACTAAAAAAAAGAGGCCGGGGATGTAACATATGGCGCTCTAGCGGTAGTCAACTAAAGTCAACTAAAAAAAGAGGCCGGGGATGTAACATATGACGCCCTAGCGGTAGTCAACTAAAGTCAACTAAAAAAAAGAGGCCGGGGATGTAACATATGGCGCCCTAGCGGTAGTCAACGTAACTAAAAAAAAGAGGCCGGGGATGTAACATATGGCGCTCTAGCGGTAGTCAACGTAACTAAAAAAAAAGAGGCCGGGGATGTTCAAAAATTTTTTTTAGAGTTTTCTTTACAAAAAAATTTTCGAAATGTCAATTTCGATTTCATTAAAGGATATATTATGAAATAAATATTAAAAACGTTTAGTAAAAAGAAAATTAATAATTCATTAATGAGAAAAAATTTATTTTTTTCTTTCACAATTTCTTAATCATAAATCGTTATCTTATTTATTATTTATAAATATATAATAAATAAAAAGGCTTTAAATGTTCGAATCCCTTAGTTAGTCGTCCTTACTAACTAAGTGTGCTTTGTTGAAGGAAGATTAAAAAAAAAATGAATTCACTTTTCATAATAATTTGTGCAGTTTTAACATTTAGTGATGCAAATGAAATGATTTTGAAAACTCTACAAGCCACGCCTGATTATAATAATCTTATTAATTTGTGTTTAAAACACTTTGAACTTAAAAATCCACATACATATGTATTCTTTTTCCAAGAGTACAAACACCAAAATGCTTTGACACGGATGGTTAATAAGAAATTAAATTCTACTTTTGTTTTTACACAAAATATTACCAAATTGATTAGAAAAGCGGAAAATCGTATGGTTTCGATAAATTTTTTAAATATCGGAGAATTGGATCGTCTAAGTCATATTCATTTCAACATTTACGATAATATTGTTATGTTTATCGACAAGAATAATGGAGATTGCACTTTTGATCTTGATGATTACTTCAAAAAATTCTCAAAAAGATTGGATCGAATTACATTTTACAAAATCGTTTTTTTTGTCCAATACTCGTCGATGTGCGAGCGGGAAAGTGAAATTTGGACATACGAGCCGTGGGAAAATGGAACAAATCAAAGAATAACGAATTGGGATGAGGCGTATTTTAGAAAAAAACCCGATCTCAAATCTAATAATTTAGTAATTTTTGATTCATTGGACCATTTGTTAGAGAAATCGAAATTGAGTGGAAAAATTAAAGCCATCGCTGAATATTTGATGGAGAAATGGAATATGAGGATGTTGTTTAAAGAAGATTCCCTAGATGGGATAGTTCTGTTTATTTTTAAAGAACCTTTGAGCATCGGTATCTTCGATGGCTACTACTACTCAATGTCCCTCTGCTTAATTGTGAAAAAAGGAGACTTTTACCCTAAATGGCAGGTGTTATCGCGCAGTTTTGAACCATCCGTTTGGCTGTTCTTCTTCTTAAGCTGGATCTGCTCGTCTTTGATTTGGGCCCTCATCAATCACGTCCAAGGAAACAAGATGCACTTCTCTGATATCATCTACAGTTTTATAAAAATGATGAGTCTCTTCATCACAGTTCCTGTCAATTGGTTGCCATCATTCCGAAGAAATTCCTCAAGGATCCTCACTTTAGTTATTATGATCGTTTCAATTGTATTAATATCAGGATTACAATCCAGTTTTTATTCACTTCTCCAAACTCCAGGAAGATATCCACCTCTCAGCTCTATTTCACAAGCAGAACAATTCAATTTGTCTATTGAATGTCAATTTCCATATTCATGTCATTTTCTTCTACCAGGCGATTTCAAAGATAATGATTTCAAATATTTATATAAACAATGGAAACTTCCAAAATTTAGAAAACTAAAAAACGGACAAACGCAGCTTGTTTATCCGAATATTTCTCTGACAGATGTTTACCGACGTCCAAATTTAGGTTTAATAGATTCATGTGAGAATGTTGAAAAATATATGCAGTTAATTGATGAATTTGCAGAAAATTTGTTTATTGTCCCTCAAAAATTAGGATCATTTCCACTTAATTATAGAGGTGGCCATAATGGATTTCCCTTTCAAAAGGAATTGAAAAAGATTTTTTCCTCTTTGATCGAAAGTGGAATTGCTGATTGGTTAGAAGAATTGAAATTTTGGAAAGAAATGATCAAAATTCTCCGACAGAAAAATTATGAAGAAATTCCTGATACTTTAAAAATATTCAATTTAGAAGATCTTCAAATAGCTTTTATAATATTAATTTTTGGATTGTCTCTAGCTATGATTGTATTCATTGGAGAAATTATTAGTGCAAAATAAGCTCGAGTATTTAATCAACTTTTTCCCACATAACATTAGATATTCACTCTTGATGATTGTAATTTATTAATAAAAAAAAATCTGGTGTGAGTGGTCACACAACTTTCTCTTACCTTCGGTAATCGAAAGTTGTGTTCTGTGCTTGTCATACCAGATTTTGTTGTGTCGACATATATTTAGTTCCCGACAGTATGGTACATTCGAATTTCAAGATGTAAAATTTATAAGTATGGGAAAATATTTATATTTCGTTACCATAGCAACCATTTCCCATATCTCTTCTATGTAATACAAGAATAAAGTGGTCTTGAGAAGATTTCAATGGCAAAATGAGAATATACATTTCAAAGAGCATCTAAATAACGAGTGTTTAAAAGTTGTACCATCTTATCATCATATTACAGCTTATTATGTAAAAGCTAGGCTGAATGAAACTGATTTAATGAGTTGTTATCGGATGTAGAGCCGGAGTATCTACTCAAGTCTTTTTAATTTTAAAAGGTCAATCAATGACCATGATCTAAGGGGTCATGGCATGAACCTTTATCCAAAGAACTTCCCAATACGCATTTTGGAACACCTTGTCTATTATCTTAAGAGTATCTACCTCTGTAAATGTATTTAAATTAAGATTAGCATTACAAAAACAAACTTTGTAAATCAAAAATGTTTGAATGTAATTATACGTAAAAAAAAAATTAAAAAAAAGTTTCACTCACCATAAAGTCCTAAACGATAGTTGAGTGTTACAAGAATTACATTTTGTTTGAGAAAATATTGTGGTCCATAGCTATCTTCATTCCCACTTCCTTCTCTAAAAGCTCCGCCATGGATGTATACCATCACTTGAAAAAGTTCTTTATTCCCGATCTAAAATAAAAAAAATATACATATATATATATATACAAATAATATAGAATAGAATATAATCCTTCGTCATTGGAAGTATGTCAATTAAAATGTATTGTAATAATACAATGAAAACTACTTTATAGGGAGATTTGGACAATAGGTGGGCTTTAATTCTTTTTTACAAGCCGGTCCATCGCCAATCCATAATCTAGGTCAGTGGTTTCCAAGCTTTTTTTTTTGCAATGGGTGTATAAGGTCAGAAGACCTAAAATAAAAACAAAAGGAGAAGCATAAAATAAGAACTCAACTGCGGGAACTGTGAAGATGCTTGTTGAGATTAGACTTGAAAGTCTAGTTAGTGTTGTGCCGTGACTTGCGACACAACTTGTAGCGCGAAGATGTTGTTTGCGCTGGTAGATTACACTGCCACCACCGATCAATTAAAGGCTGATCAGAGACCTTGTTGAGTTCCTTGATGAAATTAGGGTGTCACAATAAATGAAAATTTGGCCGTTGAGTATATGTGTATCTTTATTAGAAAGATAGAATAATAGTTGATTACAAGTTTCACAATGATTATAAAAATACTTGGACAAAGAGTCGAGGATTGTTCACTGAGACTTAAGTTAAGTCTGTTATGAATTTGGGCCTACTCGCCGTGATGTTACGTGTTTGAACAGTGAGTAAGGACTAGCTGATTGCCCTTGGGCGATCGGGGTTTATATAGGATCCAGATGTCATCACCTTTCGTCAACTCCGCCTCATCCTGAACACGTGCACTGGAGTCAGCAGTCCTTGACTGATTCTAGCTAAATTGCTGTCTTGCATCTCGGGAATTGTTTATCCCTCTGGACCTTATCTTGACTCCGTCATCTTAATCTGTCAATGATATCAAAGATTTATCGCTTCCTGGACCCCTATTCTAAGAAAGGTCTTTATCGGCTATTCATATTTATTCCTTTTCGGCTTAATTAATGATTTGACCGGCAGCTGTGTTTATATTAGAAAAGAAATTTCAGACTTGCTGATTCTGCAGCTATTTGTTTATAAGCTCTCATTCATCTCTATTTGGCATTGAATCTTATGCATATTAGTAATGACTCATTTCCTGTGATGGATCCTTCTCTCTCTCTTAATTAATTTAATATATAGAAATTTTAAAATATTCTCGTTCAGAGCGTAACATTAGGTTCTGGGCAAGATAGCCTGTTCCATAGCTTGTTACAATCGCCGGGACGGAGAATATCTTCTTTTGATATATTCCTGTACAGGTCTCTAGAGCTGGGACCGTAAAGCACCTCTAGTTTCTACTGGTTTCTCGGAGTTTAATGCTAGCGATTCACCTAATAATCCTCTTCTGGAAAATGTTCCGGGATGCTCCCACAGATAAATACCATATCTGATCCTCGATTCCACCTCAGAGAAATAAAACAGCCTTAACTGATGAAGATCTAGAATGTTTATCTGATGTCTTATTTGATAACAGATAGTGTGGAGTTTCTTCATCAGTTTGTCGCGATGATGTTCCCATGAAAGGTCAATCATTCCAAGGAAACATATACTGTCAACATTTTCCACCTTGTCCTCAAACATTCGATGACCGTTTAACTTGTTGTATAGAATCTTAAATAGAAATGCAGTCCCAGCACTGAGGGAGTAGATAGAAAAAAAATAGAACAAGAAGAGACTATATGAAGGGTGTTTCACAAAGGACTTTACAACTTTATAAATTTATTCAAAGAAGCTACAGAGCTGGTTTTAGTGTTGTTTAAAAGGAAACCTCAAGTTTTTTTTTTTACCCCAAACTAAAGATGTTTGTTCCGTTGGTCATCTTGCACACATCCCAATCGGTAGTCAATTTCTTCCAAACTCTTTGTTTGAGGTAAAGAAAAAACTTGATGTGTTTCCCTTTAAACAACACTAAAACCAGTTCTGTAGCTTCTTTGAATAAATTTATATGACTTTGATTCTTCAATACAGCTCCAGTGAAGGCAGCCATCTTTAACGTTAGTACTCGTGACAGCGATTCAGCACTAGCGAACTACTCAAGTCAAAACTTGGTGTGTTACAAATTGACACTAAAATCACCTCTCTGTAGATTCTCTGATCTGGATAGGTTTTGATAGGAAAATAGATATTTGAAGGATTTAAAAAAGAGCAAGCTCCGCCCCCCCCCCCCTCTATCACCTTTGGCTAGAAGCCGGAGGTCGGTCATTGCGGCTAGTTATATATGAAAATGGAATTAGGGAGAACAAAACGAAAAAGATTAAAAAATAAGAGATTCCTGACATGGGTAATTCAAGCTAGAATTATTGATCATTGCTTTAACAGTGATAGAAATCTCATCCCTTTTACTTCCACTTGCTAGAAATAATTGCATTTGTACCTATAATCCTGGAGTCTGTTCGTTTCGCTTGCCATTGTAATATAATTTATACATTCTGTTCGTTTAATTTTTTGCATGCTCTGTTCGTTTGAAACTTGGATCGGTAGATTTTCCTACATAATTTGACCCAATGGAATAGCTGGTGTGAATTGTGCAGGGCGATCACATTTTTGTCTTGGATTATTTCGTATATTAAAGGGGTTGAAGAATATAGGTGGGCTTAGTCTATTTATATCAAGCAGAAATTCTGCTTTGGACACAGAGCGGTCATCAGCTTAGAGAAGGCACCTCACCACTATGTTTAACGCCTCTAAGGCATTTGATATAAATAGACTAAGTCCACCTACTATATCCTCGCGGCACTGAAGATGATGTGTGTCCTATATATCTGCCAAATAAAAGGACGTCAGGTGGAGCGATAAATTTGCTGGTTGCTATTCTCCAACCCCTTTAATATACGAAATAATCCAAGACAAAAATGATAACTGAAAGTTAGGTTAGGTTATTAAGAACTCATTTTGCAAGTTCATCCCACGAGTTACACATTTTTTGTTTTTTTCGTTCCCAATTAATTCCAATTTCACGATGGATTTTTATTTTTTTTATAAAATGTTCATTAGAGTGAGGAAAAAGGACAATAACAAAAAAACATGGAAACCAATTGAAATTTGTTCCTGATTACAATTTAATAAATAGTATCGATAAAACGGATAAAAACCAACCCAAAAAAGGGGGAGGTTGAATGGAAATTTATTATTCTTTATTCGCCAAATAATATCGTTCATTCAATTTATTTCGATTAATATGTTTCCCATTTTAAAATGTTTTATCAAATCAAATAAAAGATGAAGATGATCAACGGAATTATAATAAAGGTGCGATCACACCGAGACCTGACTTGAGTTAAGTTGAGTACGGAGGCGAACCCAACCTAGGGATTCCTCTGGAAGTGCACACACTGCAGCCCTTACGTAGTTAAACGTTCCTGAGTCAGGTGGTGATCCAATTTTGTCGGATTAGAAACTGACTGGCTGTCTAAGAAGACCAACATGGCCGACTTTTTCCATCAGCATCATTCAAATGGAAAATAATGTTTACAACGACGACATATCCATATACCAAAAAACAGATGGAAACTTACGTCCCTACACTCAAGTTTCGGTGTGTGTCCCCCCTTCTTCCCCAATTAGGACTCGGCTAAAACCCCTGTCAGTCACACCTTAAAAACCACCGTGTTATTCTAAAGATTATGTTCGAGAATAAAGAGTGTAAATGTTGCAGTAATCAAGGATTTATAAGTCTCCTCCTAGGCGGGCAAGCTTGCTCACAATTTCCTGTGGCATTGCAAGTGTTAAAATGCTAAAGAAGGATCCTGAGTTCAGCAGTGTAGTGGGAACAACAGAAGGGTCTATTTTTGACCGTCTGGAGGTTGACATAAATCATAAAGCTGTCAAAAGATTTGAGCTTTCATATTAAAAAAATTTGATTATAATTAATTCCAAAAGATTCAAATTATTACTACGTTACTCGCAGTTCCAAATACTATATGTGTACGTTATCTGAAAAAGATGCATTAAAAATTGTGGATTTCTATAGAACATACAGGGATGGGCGTTAATCAGTTACATGTATTTGAAATACAAGATACCAAATACAATATTAATTGGTATCTTGTAACTCGTTACAGCATAGGCAAAGTAATTGCTATCTTGTATTTCGTTACATTTTTTAGTAATTGGTATCTGAAATTCGAGATACCAAATACTTTTTTTTTAATTTGCCGCCGTATAAGAATCTTGCAGAGGGAGCTGAAATCGTTTTAATTTATTTATTAGCCGGGTTTATTCATTCTCCATCAAGTTCCAGATTATCCGACAAAACTTTTGAAAACTTGGTTTTTTGAAACCTTTTCATATTTTTATAAATAAATTTTTTTTAGTGTCATGAATAATTTTATTGTTTTCGATTTTCCAAAGGTATTCTCCAATATAAGTTTAGCTGCCACTTTCCTAAACTAAATTTATTTAGGGTTCCAGATAGAGCCCTGCACGGGCCGATTTTTTTGGCCCGGACCGGTCCGTGTCCGTATTTTTTTTTGACTTCCCTCCCGTACCCGGCCCGTAATTTTTTACCATTCTTCAGGCCCGCCCGGAATTTTTTCAAACCCGCCCATTCCCGCCCGAGATTTAGTGAATGAATGAACGAATGTCTAGTAATTTTTAAATAAAATTTCATTTGCATGCCCGTCCGCCCGAACCCGTTTATTTAGACTTGCTACCCTCCCGTATCCGCCCGTAATTTTTTCATGGCCTCCAAAGCCCGCGGGCCGGGCGGGTAACGGGCCTACGGGCCAACCCGTACCCGTGCAGGGCTCTAGTTCTAAATTTACCCCTCCAAAAAGTATTTTAAAATCAAGGAAAAATTTGTTTGTAATTGGTATTTTCAATGTATTTGAAATACCTAATTGGTATCTTGTATCTCGTTACACAAACCCGTGAATAATTGGTATCTTGTATTTCGTTACAAAAATCTGAAGTAATTGGTATTTTGTATCTCGTTACTCAAAATCGAGTAACTTGCCCATCCCTGAGAACATATATCCATTTTTACCAGTTCAGGAACCAAAGGGACCTAAAGGGAATATAAGTTAGGGTCTATTAGTATGAGGAGGTGTCAAAAAATAACCGGAATTAATTTTACTAGGAAATTCTGCTTACTTTTATTTAAATTCCATTACAGACCATCAAAGTAATCTCTCGAGGACAAAATACAAAGATTCCAACGTTCAGTCCACTGGTGAAAACACTCCCAGACTCCTTTTTGATAGTCCATTTAGTACATTTTGTTGTTTAGCTCTCGATCACTTGGTGAACAAGCAACGTACTGTTACTTCGAATTACTATTGTGAAGTATTAAAGGGACCATTAAGAAGGAAAATTGCAACAAGAAGATCACATCTTGCTCAAATGGGATCCTTCACCAAGATACCGCACATAGTGCCATCAGAATTCAAGAAACAATCACTGAATTAAGCATTGAGGTGATGTCACATTCACCTTATTCACCGGACCTAGCGCCGTGTGACTTACCCCTATTTCCTGGACTTTCGGGGTCGTCATTTTTAGAGTGATTGAGAATTAAACAACAAAATTTCTGGTGTACTCAACAGGGAGTATTTTGAACAGTGGACTGAATGCTGTATTTTGTCCAAGGGAGATTATTTTGAAGGTCTGTAATGGAATTTGAATAAAAGTAAGCAAAAAAATAATTCCGGCTATTTTTTGACACCCCCTTGCTGATCTCAGAGTTCTATGCCGGAGTTAGGTTGGCTTGACAGTGCTCTAAATCGGACCTATTCAGGGCCAGTAGGAGCTAAATTTTTACTCGGGATTTAATATAGCTCTTGCCTTCGAAAACACTCTAAGTAATTTTTTAGTATACACCTATTATCAATACCTATAATATTTAAATATTTTTTTTTTTACCGGATTAACAGCAGGAACATAAATATTTAAATAGAGACAATCGAGATCTCCTTGAACGCAATCTGTATTCTCTACTTGTTGAGGACACATATTCCCTTCTTGAGTTGCATTCCGAATTCCTGACCAACTCTCTGCTGGAATTGGAGGCTGAAAAACAAAAACAAAAATTAATTTATACAATTCAATTCATCAAAAATCATTAAGAGCCGCAATTTTTCAGTCAGGTAATAAAAATATATAAATCTGGCTTATTAAAAAATAACGCTCTCTTATATTTCAAAAAAATATATATAAATATAATAGCAGAGTGTCCGTATGTCTGTCTGTCTTTATCCGATCCGAGTCCAATCCCCGATCTCTCTAAAGAAAATAAAAATTTAATTAAATAACAATTTTTATTTAAGAGATTTCATTATTTTAATTAATTGGTTTTAATTTTCGACAAAACTCAATGCTTTCCAATGGGCAAAATCATTTTCTGGAATTTTTCGCTCTTTCTCTTAAGAGAATTTCGGGATCCGAGTAATTTTTCTGAAATCTCCATAACGTCCTCTATAAGACTGCAAAATTTTGTTTCAAAATTCCAACGGGAAGTTGGTCAAACAGAGCGTGACAGACGGACAGAGAGACGGACATTCAGAGGGACAGACGGACATTCCGCGTCAAAAAAAAAGGTAACACCTCTACACAAGTCCTGATCTAATCTACCTTAATGACAGTGTAATTCAAGAAACATTTTGATATCAAATATCTTCTAAATTTCTAAGCAAATTTTAACACAAATACAAATCATTTTAATCAATTTAATACAATTTAAATAAAATATGTCGATTTTCAATTTGAGAGACAAATCAACATAATCTCGATATGTTTTGTTGGATATTAATTCAAAATTTTGTTTTATAAGAATTTCCAATAAATTAGACAGAGAAAAAATTGAAATGAAAATATTATTTTTAAAGAAATTTGACGTCAAAGACATTTTGTCTTTATTTTATTTAAATTGTAATTATTTATTAAAATGATATGGATTTGTGTTAAATTTACTTAGAAAATGTACAAGATATTTCATATTAATGTTGTTCGGATAGTACCCCATAAGTCATAATAGAATCTAAATTTTTTTTTTTAATAAAATTAAAAATTTGAATGCCAAAATTCCTTATTATAATTTAGTCGTGACCTATCATAGTTTATAATTGTATACTCGAGCAGTTTTTCACGTAATATAGATCTGGCAACATTGCATTTATCAGCTGTTTATTTTAAATCTTAAAAAGCTTTCAATTTCATTTTATTTAATATATTACAATGATTAATGCAAATCAGTTTAAACACAATGGACGATTTGCGAGGAAAAATATCGTAAAATGAAAAAAAAAATGTAACTGACAGCGAGAAAAGAGTATTATTTTATGCGACGTTGCCAGGCTGATCTGAGTCTCATTTTTAAATATTGGCTACTGTCATTTTGGAGAATTTTTTGACTTTCTTGTTAAAGTATCTTTAAAAGATTTCAACAGAAAGTTTTGATTTTATGTTTAACGTATTCCTCGGAAGTGAATTGATAAAATGTAAGTTTTTTGTTTTTGTATCTATTGTAGAGGTGGCTATATAATTCGATATGTGTGCGTTTAAGTTTCAATTTTTTAAATTAATTACACGATAACCCTGCGTCAGATCTGCTTCAAAATTTTATTTTATACGTATGTGATAGTGATTAATAACATATTAAAAAATTAGCTTTTAATCTAACAAGGTGCTTTAATGTCCGAACAACTTTATACAATATCAATGAGATAGATTAGACCAAGTCTTTTTAAGGAGAAACAAAGTGTTACGTCCTAATTTCATGAACGGTTGGCGTACCTTGAAAGCAAGACGTCCAATAGGAGGCCGGGCGTAAGGAATCCCTTTGAAACTGTCAAAACAGAGAGGCGAGTCGAGTCCCAATTGGGTGAGTCTTCGGACACCTTGTAAAACACCTCCATGCTGGATACGGACTTTCGGATGATAATTCACATCACAACTAGAAACCCACACGACCAATAGAGACAAAAAATAAACAATAAATGATGAATGAAGAAGCATTTTACACGAATGAAATCAATCAGAATGAGAGAGAGAGATTATAAATAGTATAATGAGGAAATTAGAAACGAAAAAAAAGGTCAGGGATCATCAATAGATTAAAAAAATAAATTCTTCTGAATTAGGATTATATAATAAAAATAGATAACAAAAAATTTGTAATGATGAGGAAAATTTATTTGAGATAAAAATAGACAAATAAGTTGCTAAAATTTCCTCAAAGGATTAATTGTTATCAATACAATATATAATATCGGAGTGTTTGTCCGTCTGTCACGCTCTCTTGGCCCAGGGAATATATTCGTGACCGCAAATTCGTACTTTACGTACTTAAAAAAAAAAAAACTAGACTATTATAAGGAATTTTTGAATGCGGTTTTTTTTTTTAAATGAATTAAATTCATAAGAGATTATTGGGACATCGAGCTATAATTTTTTTAATGACTTATTAAAAAATTATCGTAATTAATTTTTTTGTTATCAAGCAAATACAAAAAAACAATAATCTTTAATTTTTTTTTTTTTAATTTAAAAATGAATTTATTGTTATTATTAATCACATATTTATATAGAAATTTTTAAAATAAGCTTAGATGATTTATTTAAAAAATCAACTGTCAAATTAGTTCAGCATTCTTGCAATAGATGGCAGTCTAGTCTAACAGCCGATCCCCTAATAGCCTATATTTATATATTTTTATGCTTTTATAAAAGATACATAATATATAATAACATTTATTGTTAAAAGATCAATGAAAATCAACCAAATATTATTAGCTACCATTTTGACATCTCTTGGCAAATTTTTGATTTTTTGGGCATACTTTTTATGACACTTATCGGGAGAAACATGCGTAACACCTTCGCTCCCGTTCTCCTTTAATGACCCTATATAAGTAGTCAAAAATTCAATGTCGAGATTTTGATGGATATACACGTTTTGTGGTCCAATGAATCCAAAAAAGTGGTTTTCGTGACATGGTCTGTCTGTGTGTGTGTGTGAAAAAATATCTCAAGAACGGAAAGAGATATGAGGTTGAAATTTTATATTTAAGTTAGGCACCCCCCTGGCACGTAGCTTTTGAACAAAATCGACCAAAGAGTACTAGTACTTTACTGATGCACTTTTTCAGTTTTTTTTTTTCGCAAAATTCACTCCAACAATTTTGATTAAAATTCAAAAATAAATTATTTTTTATAGATGCTTTTTAAAATGTATATTCTCATTTTGCCATTGGAATCTTTTAAAGCACATTTTACTATTGTATTTGTGTTATAAGTCACACTAGATTTTTTTTCTTTTTATAAAAATAAAAAAAATCATTGTGTGGTTTTATGAAACCACGATGCAAGTGAAACTTTTTTTCGGATCGTAGGCTTTTAACTGAAAATTATTCAATTAAGGGTATTAAAATCGCGTTTTTAATCTTAACTTAATAATTGGAAAATGGGAAATGAGAAATGAAATCAATAGATGTGCATGTTAAAAACTGAGAACAATATTTATTTAGTAATTGAATCATTTTAAATTATTTTAAAAATTATATTTTATCAATTTAAAAATTGAAAAATTAAATCTCACAATTATTTTTTTATAATTCGTCTTATATATTAAATTTCAACTTTCCTATTTTTGTCAGGGGGGGGGTCAAACTCGGTTTGTTTACATTTTTTCCATTTCAAGAGAGTGACGTCATGGAGCTACTCCCTTTGTAAAAAATCGTTCGAAACAAACAATTTATAAAAATTTATACATAGCATATCATTAATAAAGCAGTGTAAATACCAGGGTCTAAATTAGTTTAGTCCGAAACAATACAATTTGCAAATAAAACAAAATGAATGTGAACTAGGTTATAAACAGTCAACAAAGCTGCCAAATAGAAAAATATATGCAAGGAGGAGCTTCATGACGTGGACCAATCAAAAACTGTGACCTGAAAATTGTTTGTTTACTAGTTTTTGGCCAACCTGTGTATTTAAAGACCTTGATTTTTGTCGCCACGGCCTTTGACGTCACGGCTTGTAACGCGACATGCTGATAGAAAAGCGAACAAATTTAAGAGGACCAAATAAAAGTTTCACTTTAAAAAATTGTTTGTTAAAATTCTATAAATTTGTGTGAAGTTTCATATCCTGTTGTGTAAAAAAAAAAAAAATTTGAATTTTAAATTAAAAATTGTGATAATAGCATCGAGAGAGAGAGAAAAAAGCAATAACAGGGTAGCATTTGTCAAATAAAGAATAAATTAAACCATGTTTTTAATAAATTTCCAATAGAATAGTGACTGCCTTCCCCACTGACTGTCAAATACAAAGTAGATATTAATTATACAAAGAGAATAAGAATTCTAAATGATCAAATTGAAGACTAAAGGAGATCAAAGGAAAAGATTTGGTTATTTAATAATAAATTACACAATATAAAACCAAACAGAAATTTTTTAATATTTTTCATAAACATATGGCGGCTACAGACTTGACAAGCATCCACATGCAATCTTTTTGTAGGAGAATTTTGCGTCAAGCATTTTATTTGTGCAAGCCGCTTGATGCTCAATTGAATTTTAAGGTGCGAGTCTCGGGGTGCTAATTTTGGGAGATTTTGAGGCTATCGATCTCAATTTTTTTTTTTTTATTAAAGCTATTTAAAATGCCTACAACTTATAGAAGCCCTTTTTTTGATTTTCGAAAAAATAAATTTTTTTTTAGATTAATCGCGTTAAAAAAAAGATATTTTTTAAAAATTTAAAAATCTTATAGATAATGAAATTAGTAATCATTGTGTTAAAAAATAATTAATTTTTTACCCTTAAGGTTGTTCGGACATTAAAGCACTTTATCATATTAAAAGCTAATTTTTTAATATGTTATTAATCACTATCACATACGTTTAAAATAAAATTTTGAAGCAGATCTGACGCATGGTTATCGTGTAATTAATTATTAAAAAATTGAAATTTAACATGTAGCCTATGGGGAATAACGACGAAACGCACACATATCGAATTATATAGCCACCTCTGCAATAGATACAAAAACAAAAAACTTACATTTAATCAATTCACTTCCATAAAATACGTTAAAAATAAAATCAAGAGTTTCTGCCGAAGGCTTTTAAAGAAATATTAACAAGAAAGTCAAAAAATTCCCCAAAATGACAGTCGCCAATATTGAAAAATAAGGAAGATTTGAGAGTGAGACCAGTCCGGCAACATCGCATAAAATAATTGTCTTTTCTCGATGTCAGTTACATTTTTTTTCCATTTTACGATATGTTTTCTCGCAAATCGTCCATTGTGTTTAAACTGATTTGCATTAATCATTGTAATATATTAAATAAAATAAAATTGAAGGCTTTTAAGATTTAAAATAGATAGTTGATGAATGCAATGTTGCCAGATCTATATTACGTGAAAAACTGCTCAAGTCGAAAGTCATTCATTTATTATTTTTGGTAATTAAATTATTAACTTAATATAATTATCAACTATGATAGGTCACGACTAAATGATAATAAGGAATTTTGGCATTCAAATTTTTAATTTTATTAAAAAAAAAATTTAGATTCTAT
The DNA here is from genome assembly GCA_023213315.1 of Euborellia annulipes. Taxonomy (NCBI): domain Eukaryota; kingdom Metazoa; phylum Arthropoda; class Insecta; order Dermaptera; family Anisolabididae; genus Euborellia; species Euborellia annulipes. The sequence continues at coordinate 83,907 of JAKCPI010012715.1, forward strand.
TATGACTTACGATGTACTATCCGAACAACCTTAATTAATTAGCTGGAATCTTTCAAATGAAATGGAATAAATCTCTTGTATTCCAACGGGAAAAACTAACGCCATCTCTTGTGCCATCTAGAGTAACTCGGTAGTGAACGGTTTTTCGAGACGCGCACCTTAACGCACAAGCAAAACTCTCCGGCATTTTATAAACGTTTTGACATTTAATATTTATTGTGTCTCTGATTAAAGCAAGTGTTATCTTCAAAAAGAGTTTAACTTAATCTTTTCGGCTGTTTCATGCACAAGCATGTATGCAGTTATGTGTGTGTGTGTGTATTAGCCGCCTTTATAACATTTTAAAATTTCCATATTCTTTGCCAAAATTTCATTCTATTAATGAAATTCTCATCATTTAATTGACATTTTATCGATTTCTCTTTTGATATTTTTGATGAATGATTGATATTTAAGAATACGATTTCATCATTTTTTACTGGAGCCAAATTATCATTTGGTTCTCTAAAACAGAAAGAAAAGTTATAAACAACACAATCGAATTTAATAGAGCCTAGGACGTCATTTGTTTGAAGGCGGGGAGGGCAAATAAATTTAAACACACCTTCACCAAAAAATTAGACTATTATAAGGAATTTTTTTTTTTTAAAGATTATTGGGGCATAATTTGTTTAATGACTTATTAAAAAATTATCGTAATTAATTTTTTTGTTATCAAGCAAATACAAAAAAACAATCTGTCCCAATAATGTAGTAGAAAAATAAAGGCCGAGCAGCTAGATTTATTTCTTTAATAGAGAACTCATAGCGACGTTTCGGTCGACTATGCGACCATCTTCATGGCTACAATGGAGTTTACAAAAAAACATAACATCAAGAGGTTGTATAAATAAAATTTCAAGACATAAAAATTATCATTACCTAGAGTTCAGTCATAAGAAAAACCTCTCAAGTTGTTTGACAGACATTTCATAAATTTCATTACGATCTATCAGATACAATGCATTCAGCGCCAAAAGTCAATATAAATTTTATTTTAATTACACGGATCTTATATACTTTGGGAATTTATTTTAATATTAAAAAATCTATTAATATGTTATTAAATTAGAACTAATAGGTTTTTCTTATGACTGAACTCTAGGTAATGATAATTTTTATGTCTTGAAATTTTATTTATACAACCTCTTGATGTTATGTTTTTTTGTAAACTCCATTGTAGCCATGAAGATGGTCGCATAGTCGACCGAAACGTCGCTGTGAGTTCTCTATTAAAGAAATAAATCTAGCTGCTCGGCCTTTTATTTTTCTACTACATATTGATTCAGCTATTCACCTCGCTAACATGTCCCAATAATCTTTAATTTTTTTTTTTTTAATTTAAAAATGAATTTATTGTTATTATTAATCACATATTTATATAGAAATTTTTAAAATAAGCTTAGATGATTTATTTAAAAATCAACTGTCAAATTAGTTGAGCATTCTTGCAATAGATGGCAGGCTAGTCTAACAGCCGATCCCCTAATAGCCTATATTTATATATTTTTATGCTTTTATAAAAGATACATAATATATAATAACATTTATTGTTAAAAGATCAATGAAAATCAACCAAATATTATTAGCTACCATTCTGACATCTCTTTGCAAATTTTTGATTTTTTTGGGCATACTTTTTATGACACTTATCGGGAAAAACATGCGTAACACCTTCGCCCCTTAATAGCCGGCCATACACGAACGGTTATTTTTGACAGGCGAAACCCGCAGGTCACTCCCGTGGGTTTAACCCACCTGCCGACCATGGCCTGTCTGTTGCCCACTAACGTGCAGGTCCCGACCGCCACCAAACACACCCGCGCCCGAGGTTTTTCTATTTTCTCGCCGGCCTGAGACCTTTCATGGCGAGAGTGACGGGCCACCGGTTTTTCAACATAACCTAAAATTTAGGACGGAATTATACTATAATTCCAACTTGTTTGTTCTGTATCAACTTTTTTATATTATTATGTGGGAGGGGGGGGAGCGAATGTCCGCTGCCCAACTCCCCATTCAAATGACGTCTCTGGCCTTAGCAAATAAGATTCTACAAAATTTATTACCTAAATTTTGCAAAATCTGTCCATATTTTAGTAATTTTATCAATAATCTTTAGATCCTCAGGAAGTGGTGTAGGAAGATACGATCTGTACCAAATATACGGATTTTAGTCATTGTGTGGAACACCTAAAAAAGAATTTGATTTCAAATTTTATTTAATAAATTCTTACGATCTTAAGAGAGATGTACTTAAAAAAAAAAAAAAAACTAGACTATTATAAAGAATTTTTTTTTTTAATGAATAAAATTCATAAGGGATTATTAGTTATAATTTTTTTTAAAAATTAGGAAAATTAATTTTTTTTTTTGTAATTAAACAAATACGGAAAAACAAACTGTTACTTGAATTTTAAATTTAAAAATGAATTTATTATTATTCACATATTAATTAAGAAAAATTTAAATTAAATTTAGATGATAAAACCGTCAAAATAGTCGAGTATTCTGCCGTTAGATGGCTGAACTAGTTATCCTACGGCATTATCAGATCACTTATATATATATTTTTTTTTAATTATTATTATTTATTTATTTGTACATTGGTAATTATTTTTACAAAGAATCTGAGACATGAAAAAATATACAATAATTAGCAACAAGTTTTTTTTCTACATGAGACTAATCAAACATAATAAAAGATTTTATGCTTTCGTTAATAAAAAAAATAAATGTTTTTTGCTTACTGGATGGTGGGGATTTCTCAAATATTTGATGAGTTCTTGCATAGAGGCATTTTTGAGTTCTTTAATATAGTGGGATCTTATGGGGGCAAAAGTAGGACACTCACAAACAATATGTTGAATTGTTTCTTCTTTTTGAAGGTTGTACAAATTTGTCTTTGGTCAATCTGATTTGTTTATATGGAATTTAATGAAGTATTTGCCCGCTGATCTGACTTATTACGACTTTGATATAATTTTAGTTTTTATTAGCGTGAACTTAATTCGTGTGATTAATTCAAAGGTTACAATATTTAAATTTTTAACTTTATTTTTTTACATTTATATTATTATCTTAATTAATGCCTTACTAATTATGAATTACAATTTTTTTACAATAATAAATGACAAATGGCCCAAGCAGGGGCGTATATAGAAATTTTTCGGGGGGGGGGGCCCGAACTCAAAAATTTTTCTGCGGAAAATTTTTTTTTTAAGAAACTAAATTTTTTAATAATGAAAAATTGGAGATATCAGCCAAATTGGAATAATCCAGGTTCAATAAAACTCCCAGAATAAGACGTTTCGGCCTGAATTTATTTGGCCATCTTCAGTCAGGATTATTCCAATTTGGCTGATATCTCCAATTTTTCATTATTATCACATCACCAGCCACAACCCAAAAGCAACTATTATACATCTGAGAGTAATCGACATGCTGCAACATCTGCTACAGATTGACAAATCCCGGTTTGATCACATGTGCACTTGCACTATGTGTATAATTCCCAATAACTGAAGATGGCCAAATAAATTCAGGCCGAAACGTCTTATTCTGGGAGTTTTATTGAACCTGGATTATTCCAATTTGGCTGATATCTCCAATTTTTCATTATTATCACATCACCAGCCACAACCCAAAAGCAAATAAATTTTTTTTCACACGAAATTTTTTGCGGAACATTTTTTCTTTTGCTGAACCAAAGTTTTCCATCCTGCGGAAAAATTTGTTGCGCTGATGTCTGTATATCCCTATATATGTACCATCTATTGCAATAGTATTGAGAATAAAGCCCGGAAGTTAGGCAGCCCAAATGGCAGCTGGTCTGTCTAAGAAATATCTTTTTCAAAGCAGACAATAGGGCGATCGGCCTTTATTACCATAAAAATTTATCTTTTTAATATATTAGTGAACGTGTACCATTTGGGCTGCCTAACTGCCGGGCTTTATTCTCAATACTATTGCAATAGATGGTATATGTGTTTGGGAAATTTCGGGGGGGGCCCGGTCCCCTCGGCCCCCCCCGCCCCTGGGCCCAAGGTTCGGCCAATTATCATGGGTTAAATATACACCTCTACTATTCTGCCATCTGTTGGCAAATTTTCGACTTTTAAGGCCCCCTTAATGGCAAAAAAAAAACATGCGTAAAAGCCTCGACTTAAACGATTTCACTGATCAAAATAAAGAAGTTAATTCACACCAGATTTTTTAAATAGATATTTACCTTGTAAATTTTTTTCAGTGTTGTTTTCTTTTTTATTTAATTCTCCTAGGAATGAAAATATATAAAAGTAATAGTTATTCCCCGGATTGGCTCTGGCCATTGTTCGAATCATCCTCCAGGGTCCAGTTAAATAATGGAAATCTGAAAGAAACTAAAAAAAAAGCAGTTAATAATTTATGGTTTCTATATATTAATAACTCTGGCAAATTGCCTAAATGAAGACAATTGCCTCAAAAGGAAAAAAAAACGAGGAGGGGGTGGGAATTAAAAAAAAAAATATAATTTATGACTTGAACGTTGGAATCCGGAATTCAATTAAAAATATCTAAGTGATGAATAAATTATTTAAAAAAAAGAAAAAAAAAGGTAAAATCGCCTTTCAACTTTGATATGAACATTTAACGAATTCATCTTCTTGATGGCAAATAATAACTAGGAACCGACCGAATATTCGGTTTCGGTTACGGTTTCGGCCAGTTTCGGCCAAAAATCATGGTTTCGGCCGTAGTTTCGGTTTCGGCCGGCCGAAACCAGAGTCTGAAAAAAATGGGATGAGACTCGCATGCAAAAAAAAAAAAAGGTCAAATAATTTGCACTTGAGGGAGAAAAAAATTTTAGTCTCCCTAAAAAAAAGATAAAATGATTTTCACGGGAGGGAAAAAAAATTCAAAAAAAAAAAAGGTAAAATGAAAAAAAAATTTTTATAGGAAATACAAGTTTCGGTTTCGGTTACGGTTTCGGCCGAAACTAAGGTTGAGGCCGAATATTCGGTTTCGGCTGAAAATCTTGTTTCGGTCGGACCCTAATAATAACACTAGTCGACAAAAATGAACTTTTTTTCTTTCTACAAAAATAAAGATATGAAATTCTAGAAGTATTTTTCATGCTGAATTCTAATACCATTTCAGTTTTGCCCCATCAGGCACAGTTTTAGAGCAAAATAGATTTTGATAGAAAAAGTTCTCTAAAACGGCTTTAATTTAGAATATATGTTCGAAATAGTGGCTGTGAGATGTATAGATGGATGAATGTGGGCAGGAGCACCATAAATAGACTCTGTATGCAGACTCAATCACCGGAGACGTTTCGGTTCCTTTTATTTAAGAACCATCTTCAGTCCTTACTAAAAATATACATTTAACATATATATATATACACTGTTAAATGTATATTTTTAGTAAGGACTGAAGATGGTTCTTAAATAAAAGGAACTGAAACGTCTCCGGTGATTGAGTCTGCATACAGAGTCTATTTATTGGCTGCTCCTGCCCACATTCATCCATCTTTAATTTAGAATGTTCAAATTATTTTTAACGCCGTACCTAGTAAAAATATTCAGGTATTTAGAATACATATAAATTTTAAGTTTCAGCCCAATCGGAGGTCATTTAGACGTGCCGCAAATGGCTTAAAGTTTAGAAAAATCGAAATTTTCAAGATTTTCTTTTGCTTTGGTCACCCCTAATCAGTGGCGGCTCTCCCATAAGGACTCCTCGGACGCCGCCCCTCCTAAAGATTTGAAAAAGTAAAAAATAATTAAATACCCATTCAATTATAATTATACATCTAACTAACCAAAGTGTTTTATCAGTCGCGTACATCGAAAATATAGGGAAAAAACAGCCAAAAATAGCGCGAAAAGCGCGTATTTATAGCCGTCGGACGCTGTCCTGAACGCCCCAATCCATCAACATGCACTTATATGGAGAGAAGTGTGGTGGGGGCTGCTGGTGCTATGACGCGTGTAAGCTTGAGCCGAATGGGAGTTTTGGGACGCCGTCCGAGCATGCGCAGAGCGAAGCATCAGCTAGTCGCCGCACTGCGCGCCGGCGTTTCTTAACTTTTTTAACCGCATTCTAAGTGTTTAACGAATGTGTGATTGCTATGTAGTGTGATTTAGTGTGTATGGTTTAGTGTTCTCTTGGGGGCCCCCAGACCCCCCGGTGGTGCGCCCCCCCCGGCATTAAACTCACGAGCCGCCACTGCCCCTAATACAATTTTAGATATCCCTGAATGCAAAAAACATATATGTACGATATTCTATAGTTCTTTGGTTTTCTAAAAATTCATTTATTCGTAAAAATCTGTTAAATATTAACGAAATTATGAACAAAAACGTCAGCAAAGAAAAAACACAAGTACACTCACTGGTCGAAAAAAATAGACTTCTTTTTCTTTTTACAAGTATTAAGAAAGAGATGAGATTCTAGAAATATTTTTTTAAATAATAATAGATAATTCTAAGAATATTTGTTAATTTAATTTCAATTTTATAAATGTTAATATGAGAGATACTGTATATACGGATAGAGAATTGAAATAAAAAAAAAAATGTCCCCAACAAGCATCGAACTAGCGACTCCTTGTTTTCTAGACTGTTGCGCTTACTCTCACGGCTACCAGACACTATTGACATAAACAAAATTATCCAAACTTATAGAACTCGGAAATCTTGATAGTCTTCAAAGTCGATTTTCTTGAGTGTTCTTGAGTAGTGCATCGTACTGCTTTGGGAAATTGATGTCCAGATACTAATCTTCAAATCCTATGAGTTTGAAAAAAATCGGTGTGACCCCACCACCCGTGGGGACTCCTTGTTAGACTTTTGGTTTTCCAAAAATATCATACAATAATCAATATTCACGTTGTTCCAAGAATTTAATAAATTTCCTTTGAATTTCAAAAAGGAATGTTTTATATTTTTTTGCTCTAATTCCATCCATCCTTTGACTATTCACTCATCTTTCCATCTATTTAATGATTGATGTCCACATGAAGGAATACGCATAGAGATATAGAAATTCTTTGAAGGTGGCAGTAAATATCTATCTATTCGAATCAATTTACAGATGAATGAAGGAAATTTAACGATGGGAAGTAAAGGTTATAAAAAGAGAAATTTAAAGAGAATTTTTTTTTTTTTTCGGGTGCAGAGTAGGATGGAGCGAAAAAGTACGTTTTTCACTTTTTTTTTTTTTTTAATCGTAAACGAGAGTATGCAGAAAAGTTATAACTAGGGACCAGATTTTAAGCAAAATGTTTATTGCTGAATTTTATAAGCAACCATTAAATATTTAATTTCTATACGAATTAGGAAAAACTAAGTGCATTGAGATTGCATTTTTTATGCTTTTTTTTCCCTTTCGTGCTTATTTGAACTTATTTTACGAATATTTATAATTTTTTTTTCTTTTTTTTTTATTAAAAAACACACTTTTTTCCCATTCACACGCGCATACACCAGGGGCGTATATAGGGGGTGGGAGCCGGGCTCCCTCGAGGGAGCCCGGCTCCCCCCCGAAATTTTCCAAATACATATATAGGGATATACAGACATTAGCGGATCTCGCCCCCCCCCCTCCCTTGAAATGTTTGATCGGCCCCGTAGTGCGAAAAAATATAGCCCTGTAAAAAAAATTTTTTCCGCAGGATGAAAAACTTTGGTTCTGCAAAAACAAAATTTTTCGCTGGGCGGGGCCGAAAAATTTTTGTTAGTTTCTTTAAAAATACGCCATTTAATGAGAAAAAATTGCTTATTCAACTTTTATGCTTATTTGTCAACTTTTTATTCAAGATTTTTATGCTTTTTTAAGCACTTTTTTCCCCCTTTTTGTCCGGTCTCTAGTTATAACTAAAGCCCGGATTCCTATACTGCAATTGCATATTCTATTTGTTCCCGAAAACCCAATTTTTTATCCGAATCATGCCCTCTTGGAACTATGGATCAAATAGTACAGAATGCGCCTTTAAATTATCGAAATTAAGAAAAACTTGTCTGCTGTGCGACCAGTCACACCAGATCCCCCCCCCCTCCCCCGAGAAACACCTCGGGATCCGCCCTTGGTCTTAATCTACTTTAATGATACTCTAATTTAAGAAACATTTCATATGAAATGTCTTCTACATTTCTAAGTAAATTTAACACACAAATACAAATCATTTTAATACAATTTAAATAAAATAAAGACAAAAATGTCGATTTTAAATTTAAGGGACAAATCAACATAATTTTTTTTAGTTGGATATTAAATACAAATTTTATTTTTATAAGAATTTTCTAATAAAATAGACAGAGAAAAACTGAAATGAAAAGATTATTTTAAAATTTTAGAAATTTGGGGTTAATAACGAAATTTTGACATTTTTTTTCATTGTTTTAGTTAAATTGTTTATTAATAAGAGGGTAAAAATGAGAAATGCAACTAAGGTTATTTCTTTATTTGATTAATTCACACAGCTGACGTTTCGGTTCCGTGTTTGAACCATCTTCAGAGCTGGCGAAAAGTCATTATGAAAGTGTCATAGTGGATTTTATACATTGTTGAAATTTTCTTATATAATATATATATATATATATATATATATATATATTGTAGGAAGGGAAAATGGCCAATAATTTTTTAGGTTTGATCCTTAAAAGGACCTTTGTTTTGTTTACCTTGTAAATAAATATTTAGCTTATCGCTTAGCTTTAGCTCTGAAAAGAGCTGTTGTTTAATATAGCATCGCATTACTTTTGTTAATAAGAATATTAGCCCTGAAAAGGACTATTTGTTGTACAGCTTCTTTTGTAAATAATAAAGTACAGTAACTTTTGCTAATAGTTAATTGTAACAACACCTTTTGCTAATAAGTAAATTGGCCATTTGGGTCAAAGGGAATAAATGAGACAATGAGAGAAGGCAGACGCCACAAACCTGATGCGGAACGCCGCTAGGGTGCTCCGGGATATGTTGCTCCAACGACGACATTTAGCAAAAGAGGGAGGGACTCCGAGCCACCGACCTTTTATAGCCTCGGTCTAAAGCGGCGACGGAGAGGGGCGGGACCCCCCTGAAGGCAGCGAATAGCGGACTTGCCGGTTAGGTCTCTTTAAAAAGAGCCTCATCTTGATCCGGATGGCAGTGCAAAACGACGACGATCACCAGACGGGTGTCCTTGCATTCATAAGTCGACGACAGAGGTCACTAGACGAGTGTCTCTGCATCTGAAGACGACGACGGTGAAATCAGGGCAGATTCCACATTACGACGGAATAATCGACGAACAGACGGTTCGCCATTATTCCAAGAAGACGACAAGCCCAGACGAACAGACGGTCCGCTACTATCCAGAGGAATTGCCGGAGAAGACGCCATCATCAGTTGAGTGCGCGCCGTGTTTTCACTCGTAGTCTCGTTATTCCCACGCAAGTACAATCATAGTGCCGCTTCTTTTATGTAAATATAGTTACTGTGCCGTTTTATTAACTTCTAATTTGAATTAATTATTCATCAGTGTAAATAGACCTTTTTCCATTTTATTAATTTTTATATGTAAATAAACTTTATTTTAAATTTATTAATAAACCACCATTTAGAATTGTAAATATATTTTACGCATTTTATTTTACAATTCCCTACATATATTATATAAGAAAATTTCAACAATGTATAAAATCCACTATGACATTTTCATAATGACTTTTCGCCAGCTCTGAAGATGGTTCAAACACGGAACCGAAACGTCAGCTGTGTGAATTAATCAAATAAAGAAATAACCTTAGCTGCATTTCTCATTTTTTACCCTCTTATTAATATAACAACTCAGCTATAAATTGTTTATGCTTAAATTGTTTATTAAAATGATATGGATTTGTGTTAAATTTACTTAGAAATATAGAAAATATTTCATATTAAATGTTTCTTAAATTAGAGTATCATTAAGATAGAGTCTAAAGAAGGAACAAACTGTTACGTTTCTTTTGACGTACAGTGTCATTTAGTCTACCAAAAGCCATAAATAGCGTTCGGGTTTATTCTCCTAAACTTTGTTCTCATGACACAATAATAAACAAAAATCTCAAACTTATTTCTTAATCAGTGATCTTTATTATAAATCACGATTACTTACTCTGATAGCATTATTCATTTTATCAGCTGTTATTTTTTCCTCTCCGTTAAAATAAAATTGTTCAATTTCATTTATTATTTGAGAATAAGATAAATTCCGAATGTCTGATAATTCTCTTAAAGATTTAGGCCAAACTTTGGTAAAATCTTCTTCAAATTCTTGATAATTTGTATCTAAAAAGAAAAAAAAAAAGAAGAATTTAATTATTTTACTAACCGTTTGGCCGATTAATCCGAGGTTTGATTTTCATTCATTTCAATCACACATTTTTGTTTTTCTAACTAATTTTTGTTTAAAAGATCTTTAGTCTCTGTACACTGTTAAAAAACTTCCAGAAAACTTCCTATACAAGTATAAGAACTCTGTTTCATAAACTGTTTATGAATATATATGAGAAAATTCAATTTGTTGCCAACCAAACAAATTTCTTGTATATTTTAAAATTAATTATTTTGGTAAAAATTGTTAATTTTAATTTTTATAGCTTTTTAATTGAATTACTTTATAAAAATTATTTAATTAGTATTTACTTCATAAATATTTAAATAGTTTAGAGCGCGAATTTCAAACCAGAATTTAATAAATTTAGATTTGTGAAATAAATTTTAAAAGAATAATTTCAAGTTTCCTTAAAATAATTATAAAATAATATTAATAAAAATTCGTTGAGGTAGTCGAGTTATTTGAGAACGTTTAGACCAGTGATTCTCAACTTGTCGCGGTACACTTTTAACGATTTCAAAATTTGGCGGCACACAAAGAAAAAGATAAGTTTAAAAGTTGGCAATTTGTTCATAAACTTTTATATTAATTTTATTTCATATCCTGGGTATATTAATATTAAATCACCGAAGTATATGAAAAATGATTGAAAAATGATATTTTTTTTTTACAGTGTAGTAGAAAGAATAGACTGAGAAGTTAGCGAGTAAACAAACAACCCCTCCCTCTTCACCATTTTATATTGCAAAATGTTATGTATTTTCAACTAATTAAAAGTAAAAAAAAGTCATTTATATATAATATATGTAATAACAAAAATACCGCATGATAAATATATGTAATTTATAATATTAATGGGATAGGCCGGATAACAAGGGTTTTAGTGTATAATAAAAACTCTTAATTTTCCCTTGGATTTCAAATTATCGAATGGTCTACATTAAGGTTGTTCGGATAGTACCCCGTAAGTCATAATAGAATCTATATATATATATTTTTTTTTAATAAAATGAAAAATTTGAATTCATAAATTCATTATTATAATTTAGTCGTGACCTATCAATGGATTAAGTTAATAATTTAATTACCAAAAATAATAAATGAATGACTTTTGACTCAAGTATTTCTTTGCATAATATAGATTTGGCAATATTTCCATTTAACAGCTGATTATGCTGATCGTTTATAGTGTTCAGTTGTATTACTTTCTCTTACCTATGTATATATGTAATATATATATAGAGAGAAAGTATTGGTTTCATGTCAAAAATTCGATGTCGAGATTTTGATGGATATACACGTTTTGAGGTCCCCTGAATCCAAAAAAGTGATTTTCGCGACATGGTCTGTCTGTGTGTGTGTCTGTCTGTGTGTGTGTTGTGTGTGTGTGTGTGTGTGTGTGTGTGTGTGTGTGTGTGTTCAATTTTAAGCATGAAGGAATTGAGCTACGAGGTTGAAATTTTATATTTAAGTTAAACACCCCCCGGGACCGGAAAAATAAGCTTTTAATCAAAATCGGCCAATGAGTACTAGTACTTTACTGATGTACTTTTTCAGTTTTTTTCGATTTTCTCAAAATTCGCTCTAACGATTTTGATTAAAATTCAAAAATCAATTATTTTTTAGATGCTCTTTCAAATGTATATTCTCGTTTTGCTCTCAAAATTGTTTGAAGCACACTTTACTCTTGTGCTTCATAGAGAAGATAGGAGAAATGGTTGCCATGGTAACAAAATATAAATATTTTCCCATGTTTATAAATTTGACATCTTTAATTCTAATATATGCCCTCGGGGCATGGCGTAGAGGTTAGCGTGCTAACCTCATATACCAAACGTCGCGGGTTCGGACCCCAGGCAGTCCGATGATTTTATTTAAGCCAATTGGATACCAAATGGCTTAAATAAGAATGCCTGGACCCCATATAGGCCTATGTATATTTATTAATAACGGATATCGTAAAAAGTCTTATATGGCCTCAGTTGCCGAAAAGACTGTGTGAATGTGTGTGTGAGTGTGAGTGTGAATGAGAAAAAAGTGTGAATGTTTTTTTTTAAGAAAAAAAAAAAAAATTCTAATATATTGGCGGAAACTAAATATATGTCGACACAAAAAATCTGGTGTGACAAGCACAGAACACAACTTTCGATTACCGAAGGTAAGAGAAAGTTGTGTGCTGTGCGACAGTCACACCAGATTTTTTATTTATAATATTACAATGAGTAATGCAAATCAGTTTAAACACAATGTGCGGACAATTTGCGAGAAAAAATATAGGAAATTGGAAAAAAAAAAATGTAAGTGAAAGGGAATTATTATATAAGATGTTGCCAGACTGGTCTGAATCACGTGACTTATTGTTTTTTTTAAATGACTGACTCATTTTCGGGAATTTTTTGACTTTCATGTTAAAATATCTTTAAAAGCCCACGTCAGAAACTTTTGATTTTATGTTTAACGTATTCCTCGGAAGTAAATTGATAAAATGTAAGTTTTTTTGTTTTTGTATCTATTGCAGAGGTGGCTATATAATTCGATATGTGTGCGTTTCGTCGACATTCCCCATAGACTACATGTTAAATTTCAATTTTTTAAAATTAATTACACGATAACCCTGCGTCAGATCTGCTTCAAAATTTTATTTTATACGTATGTGATAGTGATTAATAACATATTAAAAAATTAGCTTTTAATCTATTAAAGTGCTTTAATGTTCGAACAACCTTAAATAAAAGAGAAATGGTAGGGGGGCCTAACTTTAAAAAAAAATTTTAATAAAATTCTAGCCTTTAAGAGGACTCAGGCTCCTCGGGGTCTTTATAAAAAGGAAATATTTAGATTAAATGAAAAAATGTTGCCTTAATAAAACAGAATTTCGGCATTTTTGTTTTTGTTTTATTTAAATTGTAATTATTTATTAAAATGATATGGATTTGTGTTAAATTTACTTAGAAGTGTATAATATATTTCATATTAAGGCGGAATAGGACCGAAGGTGTTACGCATGTTTTTCCCGATAAGATGGCGTTGTCTGTCATAAAAATTATGCCCAAAAAATCAAAAATTTGCCAAGAGATGTCAGAATGGTAGCTAATAATATTTAATGCATTTGGTTGATTTTCATTGATCTTTTAACAATAAATACTTTATAAATGTTATTATATATTATGTATCTTTTATAAAAGCATAAAAATATATAAATATAGGCTATTAGGGGATCGGCTGTTAGACTAGCCTGCCATCTATTGCAAGAATGCTGAACTAATTTGACAGATGATTTTTAAATAAATCATCTAAGCTTATTTTAAAAATTTCTTAATTAATATGTGATTAATAATAACAATAAATTCATTTTTAAATTAAAAAAAAAAATTAAAGATTATTGGGACAGATTGTTTTTTTGTATTTGCTTGATAACAAAAAAATTAATTACGATAATTTTTTAATAAGTCATTAAACAAATTATAGCTCGATGTCCCAATAATCTCATATGAATTTAATTCATTTAAAAAAAAACCGCATTGAAAAATTCCTTATAATAGTCTAGTTTTTTTTTTAAGTACGTTTAGACGTCGCTCCTGGACCCCCCTTAAATGTTTCTTAAATTAGTGTATCATTAAGGTAGATTAGAACAGGTCTTTTTAAAATAAAACAAAATGTTTATTTTTTTAAGCGCAGTTTATATATATATCTAAGGTTATTTAATTTTTGTAAATTTAAATCAGATTAAAAATGATAGACTGGCCATAAATTATTTCTTTTTCTGTTTTTTTTTTTTTTTTGCAGGTGGATGTGCCTGTGTGTGTGTGTGTTGTTCGACCGCAGCTAGACCTCCATCAAAAACAAAAAGGTAAGATGTCAGTCACTCAGTCAGTACTAACGCTCTTTGGCGTAAATAATTTAGAATGGCAAAACAAAAAAAAAAAAAAAAAACAAGCAAAGAGAGAAAATATTTTAAAATAGTGATTTCTTTTTTTTTTTTTTATTGATTGATTGATTGATAGTTTAACTTGACAGATTTCTTATCTATGGGTCGTTTTGATAACTTACCTACCCCAACATTAAAATAGCCTCCCTATGGGGAAATACATGGTGTTTGTCCTTCAGCATTAAAATAGCTGAAGGACAAACACCATGTATTTCAGCGTTAAAATAGCTGAAGGACAAACACCATGTATTTTCCCATAGGGAGGCTATTTTAATGTTGGGGTAGGTAAGTTATCAAAACGACCCATTTATTAATGAGAAATCCTGGAAATTATTATTTTTTAATCTGGATTAACTAGTGGCACAGACCTTCGGTAATCGAAAGTTCCCATTGCTGGAATGTTGCAGCAAAATTGCCAATCTTGCTCAATATTGACAATTTTGCAGCAACATTGGTGCAATATTTCTGCAATGTTGCAAAAAGGCCGACATAGGAATATTGCAACAATATTGCTAGCTTGGAATATTGCCGCTGCAATGTTGCCAAGATTTGCAATATTGATGCAATATTCCTGCAATATCAATTGGCAATTTATGCAAGATTCGCAATATTTCTGCAACATTGCTTCAATATTTTGTGCTGTGTGGGTTGTGTTCTGTGCAGTACAAGAGTAAAGAGGTCTGCAAACAATTTTGAGAGCAAAATGAGAATATACATTTGAAAGAGCATCTAAAAAATAATTGATTTTTGTATTTTAATCAAAATTGGTTAGAGCAAATGAGAAAATCGAAAAAAAAAGAAAGTAAAATGGAAAAAGTACATCAGTAAAGTACTAGTACTCATTGGCGGCTTTTGTTCAAAAGCATAAAGCAAAAGCAGAAAAAGAAATAATTTATGGTCAGTCTGATTTAGATTCAAAAGTCCTCAGAGGAGCTCAAAAGGTGTATATCCAAAATAATAATAATTTAACCTTTTAAAAGTCCAAGAATCTCAGCGGATGTAATACCAGCAAGAAAAGAGATATTTTTAAAATTGCCAGTGGACATCTTCTCTTCAGGATCGCCGGTAAAGAATAAATCGGGTGTCCCTTCAGGTTCGGATGTTGGTTGAAGAAAAATTCCTAAATCTGGTCGTTTCTAAAAAAAAAAAAACAACAATAAAAAGCACTATTACTGGGTTAATTGTAGAGAATTCCGCGGGATTCTACATGTAATATTATATCAAATAATAGAAAAATCTAAAGATTAAAAGAGTGTGAAAGTGTGAAAGATGAATTAGTAAGAGTTAGAGTAAAGTTGAATTGTGGATAAAAGAAGATGTTAAGTCATAGAAGAAGATGATAAGTAATAGAAGAAGAGTTTAAGTCATAAAGAAGAAGTTTAGTCATAAAAGAAGACGTTAAGTCTTAAAAAACTACGGGGGTCTGGGGGGCGAAGCCCCCCAGCTAGCTTTCAAGTGTGAGCGAAGCGTAGCGCTTGTAAGTAAATTTAACATAAATTCATATCATTTTAATAAAAATTACAAATTCATATAAAACAAATACAAAAATGACGAAATTTTTATTTTTTCACAATCACACTCAATAATTTTATTTAAATTGTATTAAATTGATTAAAATGATTTGTATTTGTGTTAAATTTACTTAGAAATTTCTTTAAATTCATTAAGGTAGATTAGAAGAGGTCTTCTTAAATGTTACGTTATTTTTGACGAGTTAAAATTCTAATGTAACAAAAGATTAAACATTAGTACCAATAAAGGTTATAAATAAATAAACTTACTGGGTTATTTCTTGGTAACGCCAATACTGCCTCTTCGATATTGGCATCTCTTAAACATTCAATAATCACTTTATCAGAGTGAAGCTGGCAATTCAATTGTGACGCAATTTGGAGGGTGTGATTGCGTAAATTTGAAGAAAATCGCCACGGTGATGTGACACAACCGCTTTGGCTAATGACACGCTGAAATTGAATATTCTTTTTTTAAGGATGAATCAAATATTAGTTCATTCAATGAATATAACTTTTCAATTTTAATTAAACTAATCCCCGACTTTTTTAATATTTTATAAACAAAGAGAATTTTTTTCCCTTTATTTGTGTTGATTAAAAGTGACAGATAATTTGGAATATTTCACCAAAGGATAGATATCAAATAACAAATATAATTTAAAAAAAAAAAAAAGAGAGAAATATTCGCAATAACCTGTTCAGTTCATTTCATGTACACAAAACCTTAAAAAAATGGACAATTTTATTTATTTTTTTTTTTAATCCAAAATAATTATTATACTTTATTACAATAGGTTTGTTCGTTTTTCGCAATTGGATGCACATTGGATGCCCATTGCCCGAAATGTGCTTAAAACGTTGTTTGATTAGAAAAAGTGGGCGGAGTTAGGACGGAGTTAGGGTAACTTCCTCTTAGTTTGATTCTATCCATTCTATCCTTGGGTAATTTCCCAGGTGTTTGGTTCAAAATTGAGCATCCATGGGCAAGCTCCCTAGTCCAGCCCCTCAAACAAGTGGGCCGAGTCTGGTAAGCACTTGCCCGCTCCCAGGTGTTTGATTTTCTCGCTTTGGGTGCCAGCGGACGCCAAAATTTACACGTGATTCAGAGCATGTGTAAATATAGGGTAAGAGAAAGTTCTACAGCTTGAAGTTAGCGACAAGTTAGCGCGGTTTTTTAGAAAAACTCATGTTCGCTTCCTTAATTTCGCGCAGCCCAAAGCACACCCCAGAACAGCACAAGAGCATCCAAAAGTAGCCTGAGGGCTATGTTAGTTTTCACATAGCAAGGGCGTGAGAAGGGGTGTATCTGGGGAAATGTGGGCTTGGGCTACTTGTGCCCATCCACGTCGGGCTTGAAAAGAACAAACCTAATATATAAAATGCAGAAGTATTTTATAAATATTCACTTATATATAGCTTGAGCTTGAAGATTGAAATTTTATATTTAAATTAGGCACCCCCCCCTGAAATAAACTTTTGATTAAAATCAGCCAAAAACTATTGTACTTTTTCATTTTTTTTTTCGCTTCAACGATTTTGATTAAAATACAAAAATCAATTAATTTTTAGATGCTCTTGAAAATGTATATTCTCATTTTGCCATTGAAATCTTATGAAGACCACTTTACTCTTGTACTTCATAGGAAAGATAGGAGAACTGGTGTGACACAGCCCTGTATATTCTGGTAAACAAGTACAGATTGCACCTTTAAGTTACCGAAAGAAAAAAAAAATCTGGTGTGACTGGTCGCACAGCACACAACTTTCTCTCTTACCTTCGGTAATCGAAAGTTGTGTTCTGTACTTGTCACACCAGATTTTTCGAGTCGACATATATTTAGTTTCCGCCAATTCAAGATGTCAAATTTATAAACATGGGAAAATATTTATATTTTGTTACCATTTCTCCTATCTTTCCTATGGAGTACAAGAGTAAAGTGTGCTTCAAACAATTTTGAAAGAAAAATGAGAATATACATTTGAAAGAGCATCTAAAAAATAATTGATTTTTGAATTTTAATCAAAATCGTTGAAGCGAATTTTGAGAAAATTGAAAAAAACTGAAAAAGTACATCAGTAAAGTACTAGTACTCTTTGGCCGATTTTGATTAAAAGCTTATTTTCACGCCCTAGGGGGGTGTCTAACCTATATATAAAATTTCAACCTCATAACTCAATTGCTTTAATACCCCCCCCCCCTCCCCGGGTCATAACCGAATTTTTGAATCGTTTGAATAAATTATTGTCTAGTAAAATTTTTAGAATTGATAATAAAATAGAAAGTTATAGGTCTATTTTAATGGGCATAGTTATATATACATTAATAATACCTCTGGCCAATGGGTAATATACCCAACATATTTTAATTAACCGAGATTAATTAAACTGGACGGAACAATCCAATTTAGCCATCAAATGTCCAGTTAGAAGGTTAAATCAAAACCAATAATCCCCTCGATGAAATATTTGATAGATGAATAAATGAATGAATCTATTTATTATATAAATATAGAAAGATAGATGAAAAGAAAAAAAAAATCTGGCGTAATTGAAAGTTGTCACACCATCTGGCTTTAGGAGGCCTCATTGATCTGGTGTGACAAGCACAGAACACAACTTTCGATTACCGAAGGTAAGAGAAAATTGTGTGTTGTGCGTCCACTCACACCAGATTTTTTTTTTTTTAAATGGATTAAATTAGTGAGCATTTTACTTAATAGAAAGCATTTTGATTAATATTAAAATAATGAAAATTATATTTTATAAAAAAATGCAAAAAACGTTGCACTGTTAAATATTTTCAAGAAAACTTCATATACAAGTATAGGAACTCTGTTTCATAAACTGTTTATGAATAGTATATGAGAAAGTTCAATTTGTTGCCAACCTAACAAATTTTTTGTATATTTTAAAATTAATTATTTTGGTAAAAATTGTTAATTTTAATTTTAATTTTTATAGCTATTTAGTTGAATTACTTTATAATAATTATTTAATTAGTATGATTTTAATATACTTCATAAATATTTAAATAGTTTAGAGCGCGAATTTCAAACCAGAATTTAATAAATTTAAATTTGTGAAATAAATTTTAAAAGAATAATTTCAAGTTTCCTTAAAATAATATTAATAAAAATTCCTTGAGGTAGTCGAGTTATTTGAGAACGTTTAGACCAGTGATTCTCAACTTGTCGCGGTACACTTTTAACGATTTCAAAATTTGGCGGCACACAAAGAAAAAGATAAGTTTAAAAGTTGGTAATTTGTTCATAAACTTTTATATTAATTTTATTTCATATCCTGGGTATATTAAAATTAAATCACGAAAGTATATGAAAAATGATTGAAAATTCATATTTTTTTTACAGTGTGTATTATGAAAATTTTAATTTTATTTTTGAAATTTAATAAAGTCAAATTCATTAGTATACAATCTTTAATAATTAAATAAATTGGTGGCAAAGTAAAAAATAAATTTAGGTATTTATTTAAAAATTGACGATCAAATAGGTACCCATTCCAAAAAAAAAAAAAAAAAAATAGTTCAGCATTCATGCAAAAGATGGCAGTTTAGTCTAATATCCGGTATTATCAGATCCCTTATTAGATTACCTTGAAATAAATTTCCGAATCGCTTAGTAGATGCATTTGTACAGAGATTCCACCAGCACTCCAACCAAATATCGTCATTTTCTCCGGATCGCCGCCAAATTGTCGAATATTTTCATAAACCCATTTAAATACAAGCCTTTGATCTTTAAGTGCGATATTTCCTGGATAATCTTTTGTTCCTAAACTTAATGTTCCTAAAATTGAAAAGAGAAAAATTATAAATTGAAATACCAAAAGATTTATAATTTACCATAAATTCCGAGACGGTAATTGAATGTCACAAGAATGACATCATGTTGGAGGAGGTATTGGGGGCCGTTGGATTCTTCATTGCCATCTCCTTTCATGTAGCCTCCGCCGTGGACAAAAACCATCACAGGGAGCAAATCATCCTGATTCTATAACACAACAAAAAAAATATAGTATATAATTTGAAAGATTTCTTTTTTACAACGCTTTTATTAACTTGCTTTCCTGTTTTTTTTTTTCCGACAAATCTGCAAATCGAAATTACGACCAGTTCTATTTAATCTAGAGCTTTGAAATTTTATACACATATGTATCTCCCGTGACAATGCAATATTTGATATGTCTCATCTTTGTAGGTCAATTAATTTCAAAATGGCGGCCGATCAAAAAAAAAGAGGGGATACAATTTTATAATCAAATATTTCTCTTCTTCTAAAATACAAATTGTCTTATTGTATCGTGTATATGTATATAACTCATACATATTAATATTTTATTACAAAAACTAAAAAAAGAATTAAATAAAATAATATAAAAAAAAAATTTAAAAACAACGCTTTTATAAATGTACTAAAAAAAAAGAAAAATAATTATGTATAATTTCTTTAAAATTATATTAAAAATTAATATATGTTACTAAAACGAAAAGCGTTGGACGCGCAATTTGGGAACGCCTCGTAGAGGAAAAGAAAGAAGAGAAGAAGATAATTCTTAAATATTGTTTTTAAAGTTTTTTTTAATTTTTTTGTAAACAACATGTTAAAAATGTAGACCGATGTCCAAAAAAGGACAAGGTGGAATCAATAAATAAATAAATAAATAAATAAAATACCATAGGCGGTTAGGCGAAACAGCTTGAAAAGTGACTCAAATGTACCAGTTAGATTAATTAATTTTTAAATAAATAAGATTTGGTGGCTGTGAATGTAATGGATTTTGATAGGGCAGGTTCAGCCAAATAAAAAGCCTTTATATGCTTCTCGACTCCGGAGACGTTTCGAGATATTTTTAATGTCTCATCATCAGTCCGTCTACAAAATGTACATATAAATAAGTGATTATTTTTCGATATACAGTAAAAAGTATAAAATTCATTGTAATAAAATAAAAACACACTTACATCGAAAATTAGCATAAAGGTAGTCGTTAATATACAGCATATGTACATATAAATTTTATATAATGAATACGCCTCGAAGCGTTCATGAGAGGAAATATTCTCAATAGTTAAAATTCATTGCTTTCATGCATTTATATATGATTTTTTAAAAAGTTTATTTCCAGAGCATCGAAAAGTTAATCCCGGTCAAAGTATTAATACAGGCAAAAAATAGAACAAATTATTTTCTTCATTTCTTTACTCAAATATAAAATATCTAAATTTGACATTTCGGTTTTTATTTTTTGACCAAACCAAATGGCTCAAGCCCACAATTCACCATATAAAATTGATAGATAAATTAATTAGTTGTTTATTTATTTTTATTTTTATTTTTAGCGCATGCCTGCCCCCGAGAAGAGAATCGCATCATACACGTTGCCCAGGGTCTCACAATCTGTGTGGAAATTAATGGCTTTACCCCCAAATGTTTTAATATAGCATTTTTCAAGCGTTAGGCGTTTGTCTGTATTTGTTTCTTTGGCTATTATCATTGCATTGTCATAATCGAATGAATGATTGTGTTCTAAACTGTGAAACGTCAACGCTGTTGATCTTTTTTTATTTCTAATGCTATATTTATGTTCCTCCCGACGGATTGAAAATTTACGCCCCGTCTGACCCACGTAATAGGAACCAGGGTGTGGACAATCTAGACACTTAAACGCATATACAACACCTGTCTGATTGTCTAAAGTGATTTTGTCTTTTGTGTTGTATAGGCGCATCAATGTGCTGTTGGATTTAGGGGCCAATACGATGTTAAAATCTTTAAATAGTTTTTTCATACTCTCTGTAACACCTGGAATGTATGATACAGAATAATATGTTCGGGGTGGATGGTCAACACTTTCCACAACATTGTGTTGTGTTTTATTTTTGTAATTTGAAACAATTTTGTTTATTAGTGACCTGGGATAGCCATTTTCTTGTGCCATATTATAGAAAATTTTTAAGTTTTCATTCACGAATATTTTGTCAGAGAGGGTGAAAATGCGTTTAACAAAATAATTTAAAGTATTGATCTTATAAGTGATGGGCACACAAGAACTGTAATTTGTCAATCTATTACTGGTGGTGGGTATATGCGTTTAAGTGTCTAGATTGTCCACACCCTGGTTCCTATTACGTGGGTCAGACGGGGCGTAAATTTTCAATCCGTCGGGAGGAACATAAATATAGCATTAGAAATAAAAAAAGATCAACAGCGTTGACGTTTCACAGTTTAGAACACAATCATTCATTCGATTATGACAATGCAATGATAATAGCCAAAGAAACAAATACAGACAAACGCCTAACGCTTGAAAAATGCTATATTAAAACATTTGGGGGTAAAGCCATTAATTTCCACACAGATTGTGAGACCCTGGGCAACGTGTATGATGCGATTCTCTTCTCGGGGGCAGGCATGCGCTAAAAATAAAAATAAAAATAAATAAACAACTAATTAATTTATCTATCAATTTTATATGGTGAATTGTGGGCTTGAGCCATTTGGTTTGGTCAAAAAATAAAAACCGAAATGTCAAATTTAGATATTTTATATTTGAGTAAAGAAATGAAGAAAATAATTTGTTCTATTTTTTGCCTGTATTAATACTTTGACCGGGATTAACTTTTCGATGCTCTGGAAATAAACTTTTTTAAAAAAATCATATATAAATGCATGAGAGCAATGAATTTTAACTATTGAGAATATTTCCTCTCATGAACGCTTCGAGGCGTATTCATTATATAAAATTTATATGTACATATGCTGTATATTAACGACTACCTTTATGCTAATTTTCGATGTAAGTGTGTTTTTATTTTATTACAATGAATTTTATACTTTTTACTGTATATCGAAAAATAATCACTTATTTATATGTACATTTTGTAGACGGACTGATGATGAGACATTAAAAATATCTCGAAACGTCTCCGGAGTCGAGAAGCATATAAAGGCTTTTTATTTGGCTGAACCTGCCCTATCAAAATCCATTACATTCACAGCCACCAAATCTTATTTATTTAAAAATTAATTAATCTAACTGGTACATTTGAGTCACTTTTCAAGCTGTTTCGCCTAACCGCCTATGGTATTTTATTTATTTATTTATTTATTTATTGATTCCACCTTGTCCTTTTTTTGGACATCGGTCTACATTTTTAACATGTTGTTTACAAAAAAATTAAAAAAAACTTTAAAAACAATATTTAAGAATTATCTGCTTCTCTTCTTTCTTCCTCTACGAGGCGTTCCCAAATT
>JAKCPI010012716.1:0-10268 GCA_023213315.1 Euborellia annulipes
TAATTTTAGAAAAATCATTCGTTAAATTAAGAGTTTTACTTAGAATAAAATTTTTTAATTCTCAAAGAGTAGTTACCAATAGAATTTCTTTAATGAAAAGAAAACTTTCTGACGAGGGAAGAAAAAATCTTAAAAAAGAAGAAAACTATTTCATAAGAAATAAATATTAATAGAATAATAGACAGGAAGAGAGGATGTCAGCCAAACAGGACAGCACCTATCGAATAAAGATCTCAATCCAGAAGGCGTTTCGGTTTTAATTAAATAAAGCCATCATCAGTTCTCAAGAGATTATTGGCTCAAGGTTGGGATGCAGAGAGTGTTGTTTTATATAAACATATACAAAATTATATAAAAATATAACATTTGCACAGCCAATAATCTCTTGAGAACTGATTATGGCTTTATTTAATTAAAACCGAAACGCCTTCTGGATTGAGATTTTTATTCGATAGGTGCTGTCCTGTTGGGCTGACATTCTCTCTTCCTGTCTATTATTCTATTAATATTTATTTCTTATGAAATAGTTTAGGTAGAGAGGTCATACCATCCTTGTTAAGGTTTTTGGCCAGGTTTTCCTTAACAACTTAAGGCGAATGTCGGGATGGCTAATGCGACGTTTAATATACATTTCTATTTTTTTCCCTTTTGATTTATTTTGTTATATTTGTTATTATATTTAAATTTGTATTGTGTTTGTTGGACCTAGCCGCCGGGGACTGGTGCCTCTAAGCGGGTCATAATAAATTTATTTATTTTATTTAAAATATGTTCCATTTTTATTTTTTTGAAATATTATTTAATGTTTTTTTCAGCACTAGAGAAAATAATAATTTTTTTTAAAATATATTAATTAAATAATAGAAAGTAAAACAAAAATGAAGACAATTCGGAAAAAAATACTTTCTACTTATAAATACTTATATAATATTGTTATATAGGTAAGAGAAAGTAAAAGGAAAAATTAAATATTTTAAAATTTATATTCAACTATCAAAAATGATGAAAGAAAATTAAAATGAACAACTTTTAAATATGAATCGTAAAAAGCCAGAGAGAGATAAATACTATATATTAAATAAGAATTCAAATTTGGGCTTCTTGATGACGATTTCCCGCCTTCGCTCTGATTGGCCGTCTAAGACTAAAAAAAAAAAGAAAAAACAAATTGTAAATTGAATTTTAATTCAATTTTTTTGTCTACAATAAAAACTTTGAGACCAAACTTGCGAGTTAAAGATGTTCGCAGGGTCGGATCTAGGGGGGCAGTGGGTGTATGTGCCCCGGGCGGCAGATATCAGAGGGCGGCAATTAAAGAAAGATTTACTAAAAAAAAAGGTAAAATGATATGAATTTTGTATAGAAAATTTCAAGGAGGGGGCGGCAAATTAAATTTTGCCCCCCCCTAAAAAATCTCCTAGTTCCGGCCCTGGATGTTCGCATATTGAACTTTTTAGTTTTAAATAATGAAGCTGTGAACAAATTCATTCTATGTAATCAAGGGCGGATCCAGAGGTGTTTCTCGGGGAAGGGAGTAATCTGGTGTGAGTGGTCGCACAGCACACAATTTTTTCTTAATTTCGCTAATTTAAAGTAGGAACCGACCGAATATTCGGTTTCGGCCAGTTTCGGCCAAAAAGTAGCCGAAACTTTCGGCCGGCCGAAACCCGAGTCTGAAAAGATGGGATGAGACTCGCATGCAAAAAAAAAAAAAAAATTTAGTCTCCCTAAAAAAAAGGTAAAATGATTTTCACGGGAGGGAAAAAAAAATTTCAAAAAAAAAAGGTAAAATGAAAAAAAATTTTTATAGGAAATACAAGTTTCGGTTTCGGTTACGGTTTCGGCCGAAACTAAGGTTGAGGCCGAATATTCGGTTTCGGCTGAAAATCTTGTTTCGGTCGGACCCTAATTTAAAGACGCATTCTGTACTTGTTTCAAGGGCGGATATAAGTGGGGCAAAGGGGGGTTCGTAAAAAAAATTTATTTTTAATGTAAAATTTTAAAGATTAATACTTAAAAATTTGATTTGTATTTATATTCTGGCAAACAAGTACAGAATGCTCCTTTAAATTGCCGAAATTAAGAAAAAAATAGTGTGCTGTGCGAATCACCCCATATCACCCCCCCCCCCCCCCCCGAGAAACACCTCTGGATCCGCCCTTGACTAGTTTGCCAGAATATAAATACAAATAAAATTTTTAAGTATTAATTTTTAAAATTTTACATAAAAAAAAAATTTCGAAAAAAAGTAATTTTTTTCAAATCTCGAGGAGGGGGGGTAATTACCCCCTTTTATCCGCCCTTGTTTGTAACCCTTATAATATTTTTTTATAACTCCTTTGGTTTGAATAGTTTTTTTTTTCTTTTTTTTTTAATATCAATTATATATATACACAAGATGTAGGCCTATATATAAATTCTAAGGAAAGGTGAATATTTAAATACCTCTTTTCCAGTGGGCACATGCTTTGCAAGTTTAACTTTGGCGAAGTTGCCTTTGCCGATGGTCTTTAGTAATTTGTATTTGCCGATGTGAGGCTCATCTGAAGTTCGGGTCCGACTCGATGTCATCCGGACTCCACCGCCGGCTGCCGCCTGGGCGCCTCCGCCCTCGCCGCCACCGGCCTGCAAACATACAAAAAAGTAAAAATTAGTTATGAGGATTATTACAGTTAAAAATACAGAATGAGATCAAATAAAATAATATAAGAAGTGAAAGGATTTAGTGCAAATGTAATAATAATCTTTTGCTGATTGTCCGAATTTCATTGAGTTATTGATTTTCTAAACGCAATTGTATTAAAGCTGTATTATTTCTTAAAAATAAAAATGAACCCAAGCTCTCGGGTTTTATTTTTCTTTTTATTAAAGTCCAATATCCAATAACTGACGTTTCCACTATTTGAGATATTACAAATATTATTTTTATTTTTCATATATTTTTTATAAATATCAATATTTTGAAAGATCAAAATATTACAGTTTATCGAGAATGTTATTTTAAATATACATTTAAGGGTGACCTAGAAAGGAAGTCTACTTTAATCGAAACAAGGAAAATACCTAAAGAAAAAATAAATAAATTTCATATGATAAGCAAATCAAATAATCCTCTCTAGCCAAGGGCGGATCCAGAGGTGTTTCCAGGGGGGGGGGGGGGGGGGGTAATATGGTAAGACTCGTCGCACAGCACACTATCTTTTCTTAATTTCGGTAATTTAAAGGCGCATTCTGTACTTGTTTGCCAGAATATAAATACAAATCAAATTTTTAAGTATTAATTTTTTAAGTTTTACATTAAAATTAATTTTTTTTTTTTTTAATCTCAGGGGGGAGGGGGTAATCCCCTTTACCCCCCCCCCTTGTATCCGCCCTTGTCTCTAGCTATGGAAGATTTTTTAAACATCAACTTAATGCGATATAGTAATTTTACGAAAATGAAGGAAGACAAACAATCTATCAAAGTTTATATTCCGATAGGGGTGCATAAACTAGTGGATAGAAGTTACCAAATTCAATCTCACTCTAATGGGAAAATACAATTGTTTGAAAAAAGAAGTATCTTAGGAGACAAGCATATTAATAACTGGTCATGTATTCGATAATTTCGTGAAAAATGCAGGACGATTTTCATTTTGAAAGATCTTCAGTAAACCAAATCATAGACTGAACGCACAATAATTGAGCAAAAACGTTTTCGGACAAAACGTTTTTGATTAATCGTGCCTAAAACTGTTTTTTCAATGCTTTTCTATGGGTCAAAGCACACCGAGGAGGCAAAACACAACTGAGCATGATTCGATATCATTGAACAAAATGTTTTGCCATTGAGCATTTAGCTCAATCAGTGTGCGTTGGCATTGAGCAAAAAATGCCAAAGCACACCGATTGGGCAAAAACGCTCAATGACAAAACCTTTTGTTCAATAGCAAAACATTTTGCCTAATCGGTGGTGTGCGTTGGCATTGAGTAAAAAGTTTTGTCCAAAAGCAAAATTTTGCTCAATTGGTGTTCGTTCAGTCATAGAGAAGTGTAATAGGAAAACTTATAGTGAGAATAAAAAAAAAAATTTCAACAAATTATTAATGTAGAGATAGAGTGAAGCGATGATTTGATAAAGAGAAAATTTAAAGTATTCAAAACAATTAGATCGTGTTTTTGTTTTTTTAAAGAAAGACTGTGCAAATATGAATTTTTCAATACCTCCGATGTTCAGTTGTTAATTTTTAGGTGATTTAACAATTAATCATGAGTGAACTGAATTAATTGAAAAAATTCATTTGAGAGTTAGCATTTGGTGCCTTCGTTTAAGCACCCCTATGATAAATGGACTGGAATATAAATATTAATAGATTGTTTGTTATGACATTCAATGAGTCTTCATTTTCGTAAAATTACTATATCTATCACATTTGAATTGTGAACCTTGATTTTTCTTTACTTATTTCAACCGACTTAAAAACTTGTTATCAAAGGGTTTCATTAATTATTGATCTAATTTCTACTTTCTATTACCTATGTATATATGTAATATATAGGCCTATATAGAAAGTATTGCGATCATGTCAAAAAGTCGATGTCGAGATTTTGATGAATATATACGTTTTGAGGTCTCCTGAATCCAAAAAAGTGGTTTTCGCGAAATGGTCTTTCTGTGTGTGTGTGTGGGGGGAGGTGTCTGTGTGTGTTCAATTTAAAGCATGAAAGAACTGAGCTAGGAGGTTGAAATTTTATATTTAAGTTAAGCCCCTGCCGTGAAAATAAGCTTTTAAACAAAATTGGTCAAAAAGTACTAATACTTTACTAATGTACTTTTTCACTTTTTTTCGATTTTACAAAATTTGCTCCAACGATTTTAATTAAAATTCAAAAATCAATTATTTTTTAGATGCTCTTTAAAATGTATATTCTCATTTTGGCATTGAATTCTTATGAAGACCAATTTACTCTTGTACTTCATAGGAAAGATAGGAGAAATGGTTAACAAAATATAAATATTTTTCTGTTTATAAATATTACATCTTGAATTTAAATGTACCGTACTGTGGGAAACTAAATATACCTCGACTCAAAAAAAATCTGGTGTGACTAACACAGAATACAACTTTCTATTACCGAAGTTGTTTGCTGTTCGAACTGTCACACCAGATTTTTTTTTAATACAAACAGGTATTGTTAATCAAAAGGAAAAAAAAATAATAAAGATTTTCATGATATTCTTCAAATCAATATATTCTTAATTAAAATAAAAATGAGATAAATTTTCTAAAAAAGAAAGAATTTCCTTTCATTAAAATGGAATTGTGGAATGATATATTTTTTAAGGCCAAGGACTAAAAGTCAGGTGAAAAATAAAAAAAGAATAATAAATTTCTCGAAGAGATAAGATGATGAAGTTGATAGTTTATAATGCAATGAGAACAACGGATATAATAGAAAGTGGAAGATAGACAGAGAGGATGCTGCGCTTTCTAACCGGTCTTCAATCTCAGATTTCAATTCAATCAATCAAAAATAAATAAATAAAAACTAGATTAAAATTGATTGATAAATCAAGCAATTATGGAATCAATTTAATCTCTTTGTTTATATAGATGGAAATTAAAAGAGTTTAAATATTTATCCGATTGAAGGTCAGTTTAATGACTAAGATCCAAACAAAACAAATCCATCTTAAATTTGTATATATTTATTTATATATAACAAATGGATGTGTTTTTTTTAATAGACGAAAAAAGAATGATATCTCATATATCTTGTTAGCTAAAAAAATGAAAAGGCGATTGACCTGTCAAAAAAGCATTCAACAATTTATGACGCTATGAATAACGTATTGATATGATCGAGGTATAAAAACCAAATAAAATGAAATGTAACGTAAAATTTATATGATAGTTGGTTTATTTTAATAGAAAAAAAGATAATTGGAAATAGGCTCTCATAGAAGTGAAGATTAAATTCATATTTCATATTAGAGAGCTTAAGCAGTCATTTTTCTTAATTGAATATAAAAGAAAATTTTTTTTTATTTTTTTGCTAATAGGAATATATAGTAGCGTACCAAAACTTTCGTAGTAAAGGAGAGACGAAAGCAAAATAAATAGGGAAAATAAGATGATAAATTTGGTAAAATAAAAAGAATTTCGAAAATTTATATCTATAGGTACAAAATTTATATTATATTTATACATATAACCATGGGAGGGGAGGGGGTTTGGGCAACCAATCTTCACCCCTCTAACCCGCTAAAAAAATTAACGAAAATTATAAATAAAGAGAAAAATGGGGTTAAAACTTTATAAAGACCTACTGTTAGAAATTATAAAAAATATTTTATTTTCTCTAAAATTTATTCATTTTGGAGAATAAGGTAACCTCTCAGATCATCCGAACCTCCCTCCCAACTACGAAAAATTTTCTGGTTACGGTCCTTCATAACTAAAGAGGGGAATATAAAATTTCACACCTCTTTCAAATAAATTTTTAGAAAGTTTTCTTTTTTTTAATTATTTCAATAACTAGACCAAAGTCCTCGAGGTTTGTATAGGGTTTAGCGTGCTGGCCTTGTATACCAAGGGTCGCGGGTTCGGATCCCAGGCAGACCGATGATTTAATTTAAACCATTTGGATACCAAATGGCTTAAATAAGAATGCCTGGACCCCAAATATAGGCCTATATATATATATATATATATATAAATTAATCAACGGTTATCGTCAATGTATTATATGTCCTGAGTTTCCGAAAAGACTGTGTGAGTGTGAATAAAAAAAAGTGTGAGTTAAAGAAAATAAAAACTGGACACAAAAAAAAAAAAAATAATATGAAAAAATAACAAATTTGTTGAATGTAGGTCTTATATGCATATTAACTAGTAAGGGGTGAAACCTCGGGTTGGTGATCCCGAGGAATCGGCGTGTGAAACGTCCTTTGGTAGTTTTGGTAGCCATTAAAAAAAAAAAAAAACTAATATGGTAAACATTTGGATTTGTCTATATACGTATTTCACGGATTTTTATATAAATAAAATTTTTTATATTGATAGTTTTATCTATATTTTATAAAAATTAATTTTGGAAGAGGACGTATGCAAACAACACGCCCTAGAAGGCAAGCGTGTAGCATAAGTTCAGGGGGGTTAGTTCGTCGATAAATGGACATTAACCATATTAAATAGAACGTTTGAAAATAGGTGTGAATTCGATTCTCATTCAGACTGATAAAAATTTATGAATTCAGAGATTTATAATGAAATTACATTTTTAAACTCCGGAGAAACTATAACAAAAGATGTGTGTATTTAAGATAATAATAAAATGGTTCAAATAAAGTATTGAGTCAAGAAGCGATCTTTTATGGAAAGAAGGATAGTGAGCATGAGCACGAAGGGTCACATAAAAAAAGGCGCTGGTCCAGATCAATACTTTTTTGGAACATGCCACATAATAAATTGATTTTTATTGAGCTGTAAAACTTCGAAAATGATTCTATCCGTGAACGAAACATCAACATTGAGAAGCATGAATAAAGGATTTTACGAATTTAATTATAATAAATTATTTTTTATTAAAAAAAAAATCGTGGTAAAATACCAGAAAATGTAAGGGTTTTTTTTTTATTCCAAAATTCAATAATATTGAGAATTAACTTTTCTATTGTATATTCAAATAAATCTTTATTTAATGAAATTATCAAAGATGAAAATAAAAGTGAAAATTAATGACTTGATCGTATGAATATATGAATAAATGAGAAGGAAATGCAAGAAAGGATTGAGAAGGCTGAGGATGTTTGCTTTAGCCGGGCGTCACCGCCTCGCTCTACCTCAACCTCTACTTCAACTTCTACCTGTTGCTGGGGGCGACTGGGGCTCATCAAAAGGTGCTTTCCTTGGCCGAGTTCGACCTCATATAATCTAATAAAAAAATCTTTAATTATCTCTGATTTGCTTGCAATTAAAAAGTTCGAAAAGAAAGAGAAAACAAAAATTTGTTTTTGACTTAAAAAAAAAAAAATCCGGAGTGACTGGTCGCCCAGCACACAACTTTCTCTTACCTTCGGTGATCGAAAGTTGTGTTCTGTGTCACACCAGATTTTTTT
Organism: Euborellia annulipes; assembly: GCA_023213315.1. Lineage (NCBI taxonomy): Eukaryota > Metazoa > Arthropoda > Insecta > Dermaptera > Anisolabididae > Euborellia > Euborellia annulipes. The sequence continues at coordinate 8,102 of JAKCPI010012716.1, forward strand.
GTGTCGACATTTGAATTCCGCCGATATATTAGAATTCAAGATGTAAAATTTATATGTGATAATATTTATATGTTGTTACTATGGCAATATTTCTCCTATCTATCCTATGAAGTAAAGGAGTCAAATGTGCTTCAAACAATTTTGAGAACAAAAATGAGAATATACATTTTAAAGAGAATCTAAAATATAATTTATTTTAATCAAATTCGTTAGGATTTTGAGAAAATCGAAAAACCTGAAAAAATACATCAGTAAAGTACTAGTACTCTTTGGTCGATTTTGTTCAAAAGCTTCGTGTCCCGTCTCAGGGGGGGTGCCTAACTTAAATATAAAATTTCAACCTAATAGCTCTTTTCGTTGAGATATTTTGTTCACAGACACACAGACAGACCATGTCGCGAAAACCACTTTTTTGGATTCAGGGGACCTCTAAACGTGTATATCCATCAAAATCTCGACATCGAATTTTTGACATGAAACCAATACTTTCTCTCTATATATATTTCATATATAGGGTAAGAGAAAGTAAAAATCATACTAATTAAATTAACTATTCAAAGGATGAATAAATATATTTCTTTTATATACTGTACTTACAACATTTTTTTATTCAATATTTTAAATATTGAATTTATTTAATTATGTTATAATGATTTATGTGGTAAATTAAAAAAAAAAATATATTCATTTAATATTTTCACATTTAATTTGCGCTCTAGATATAAATTATTGAAATAATTGAAAATGTCAACAAAAAGTGAAAATATGCCAAACAGTTTATGTCACTTAAAAAGGATTAAAGCAGATATAATGATATTTTAATGCAATTAATGATTGAAGTGGAAATTTTGCAAAATATAAATTATATATTCAAATAAAAAATTAAAAAAAAAAAAAAAAAAAAACTATCAAGGAAAAATAATTTTTATGAGTGAATGGGATAAAATTAAAAAAAATAATGTCAATCGTTTATTTTGATGATGGTATAAGGATATTTATTTATAAAAAAAAAAAAGAAAAATGGGTCATGGACCAAATAATTGATTATTATTATTTATTAAAAAAAATGTATATAATTACTTAATCAATAATTATAATAGAAATATTTTTAGAAAGGAATTTTATATATCTTCTTTAATTTTATCGAACCATTCCAATATTTAATTAATGCACTCTACTATAAAGGAAGATTTATAGTGGCTTTAATTTCAATTGTAGGATGACTAATCAAACTGGAGGTAATTCCAATGAGAAATATCACAAAAAAATATCAATAAAAAATTACTTATTATTGAATTTGAAGAAAAAAAAAAAAAAAAAAAAAATTGAGAGTAGGAAATTAATGTTTCTCTTGTGAATATTGATAATAATATTAAGTCAATTTTAAATGATTTTCTAATAAACTATCAAGAGAATTGAAAAATAATTCCAAAGCATAAGATATTATAAGTAGAATTAAAAAAAAAAAAATCATTAGAAAGAGAAAGGAAAAAAAAGTAATTAGCAATGAAATTTTGAACGAGTTGTGTGAAATTCAAGACCTCGATTTTTATGTCTCAATCTAATTTTTAAGAACATGTTCAATGAAGTGAATTAGAATTTTAAAAGTTAATAAAAATTAAGCCAGTTTTCGAAATTATATATTTTTTTTTTTTGAAATTTGAATTCCAAAAAGCAAAATTATAATATTTTATTCAATATTACGTTATTTATTAAAGAATTTAAAATTGGTATGAATTAATTATCAAGTTATTACTAAGGCGTTTATCACGTTTTAATAATTAAGGGAGGGTCTTTTGAATTCTCATAAAATTTATTTTAAAACCGATTTGCATTTTAAATCATCGTAATGATGAATAAATATAATTTTTAATGTACACTCTCCTTGGCCTAATTTAAAGATGCAAATTTTAAAGTAAAAATTTTATAATTGTATATTAGTTGAAATTGATAAGTTGTATTTTGATAGTTTTTTTTTTATTGTGTAAATCAGAAATAATAAGAGTCGTGTTATAATCGAGTGTGATTTTTTTGACCTATTTGTTACAAGTTTTTTTTTTTTTTTTTTTTTTTTTTATTAAATAATTGGTAAATGTCAAAATAAAATTCCATTGTACTAAATAAATCTCAAGGCTTAACAATAAAATTTTTTTATAAAATTATATAT
>JAKCPI010012717.1:0-16975 GCA_023213315.1 Euborellia annulipes
TTTATTATTTTTAAGCATAATTTATTTTTATTTAATTGTGAGATCTTTTCAAATAATATACGGTATATAGGCGAATTACTAATATATAATGAAAGTTGGTAATTTTAAATTCAAGCTCTGCTTTGTACAGGCGCAGCAAATCTTTTTTGTTCCAGATGAGCGACAAAAATGTGTTAAAATTATATTGGTTGCTAATCAAGAATAAATACAAAGATTAAAAATTCAAAATCAAAAGACCTTAGAAAAGAAATTTCCACTCGCTGCGAAAGCGTGTGTGTCCTGGTTCGAGTTCAGGTGGCGCAATTTTGGCCATTCATCAACACAAACTCATCTTGTAAATTGACTATCTTAAACGATATATTGACTGGCTAATTCACAGACTATTTGAGCGTTGATTGAAAAAATTCCATCCAGTGGCGTCATTTGTGGGGGGGGGGGTGGCAGGAGCATTTGCCCCCCCCCCCCCCTCCCCAAGGACTCTGATTTTTTTTTTTTAATTTACATTATTCTTAAATAAAATATTTCAAAATATATCAATGAGTAAATAAACTGTACAAAATTAAAAAATTAATTAAATTAAATATCTTTTGGCCAAATTTGAGTACCTATTTTTTAAGTAAACTTTAAGAAAAAAAAAAAGTTTGCCCCCTCCCTCAAGAAAAAGTTGAAATGACGCCATAGATTCCATCTTTTCCAAACAAAGCTCTACCTAGTTAAAAAAAATTTAACTTAGAAAAAAGTAAGCGAAAATAAGTAAATAAATCAATTTATGTTTTAAATCGAAATATAATCAAAAGTCGATTTGATTCGGAGAGTTTCTAGTTTTTTTACTTAACATTTTTTTTTACAGTACATATAAACATGAACATAAATATGGATACTTATCAATAAAATGTTCTTTTTTTAAATATAAGTCTAATTTCTTTGATTTCGAAGAGAGAGAGAGCAGCGATGGCTATATCTCAGGCTGTGTCTTCTGATCTTGATCCTTTGACTTAATTCTGCGTAGTCGTAACCTTTGACTTTGTCCGCCAAATACATTTATCCAAGGCCCCACACCTCGTATTGGATTACCCAAATAATCTGCATAGACATCATTGAAGAGCTCTTCAGTATGTGGTGGAAACTCAGCAGCTGCTAACGCTAGATCTTCGGCTGCTTGTCCCGCTACCTCGTCGTCCTTTAAAGTTAGCTCGTGTTCTGTAGCTAATTCGTGTTCCAATAGTAGTTTCCTAAATTCAACCATCGGATCTCTTGCTTTCTGCATAAATCAGATGTTGTTTGTAGATGGCCGTAAGGAAAATCAATTTAATTCTAAGGGCTGTCTATCAAAAATAAATACTTTTGTGTATTATCCGTTTATTTTTAGATATTTCGATCCCAGAGAAATGGGATATTCAGTACAATCAGCAGATGTTTTGCAAATCGTTAATTTCTCCCATCCAATGTGACAAAATAGCTTAGGATTCCATGAATGCAATTTTTATAAAGATGATAACAAATCACTGGGATCGAAATATCTACAAATAAACGGATAATACGCAAAAGTATTTATTTTTGGCTGACGGGCCTTAGAAATAAATCAGATGTTTATTAATAAACCTTAAAGAGTTATTGGTTATTATATAATTCATGAGCATTCTTTTTTAGAATTAATAATAAAGAGATTATTCAAAGTTTATCTCTTCAAATTTAGTAATAGTCTACCAAGTAAAACCTTATTGCAATTCTCCAGATTTAGCCAGACAAGAATATGTTATCTAGATCTATTTTATAGCTATTAAAATTTATATCTTTTGATCATATTTGTGAGCTTTCATAGACGTGTGCAGAAAAAGTCATGCATGTTATCCCGTCAATTGAAACCGGTTGTGTAAATATTATTTGCGGTTCGATTTTGATTCAAACGAGAGGCCAGAAAACCCCAGAAGGGAGTTCTTTAAAACGGGTTCGATATTCAGCATATTGGGACAAAATAAGAAGAGGAATTTATTTTTTTGATGTTCATCTTCAAAATATAAATAAAAAGAAAGACTACGAATTTTACGAATAATTTAGTTTATACAAAGAAAACATCGAATTTAAGTTGGTTTTAGGCTCAAACTCTCTTGAGGGTCGAATACTCTTATATGCGTTCCCCGATAAGACAAGCTTTTATCAGATTTTAATTTTAAATAATATTTGACTACTAAGTAAAAAAAAGCAACTGGCTCCAGAATTTGTTCAAAAGGTTATTTAATGAATACCTGGTTTTCAATTATTGTGATTAAATGATTCAAAAGGAGAGAATACCATGAGAACCAAAGAGAAAAATAACAATTTAGTAAAAGGCTACCAAGTAAAACCTTATTGGAATTCTCCAGATTTAGCCATACAAATATATGTGATGTTGTTGAAAAAGGAGGATTTTCCAAAATGTTTTTGTCATCGTCATCCTACTGGTAGCAGATATAAGTGACTGTTAACCATATAGGCTTATATGACCTTCAATAAAGCTAGTCTTTTTTCATTTTTGGGTAATCTTTAAGATGTATGACAAAAGACATCTATTCAATAATACCTCTGTGAAGCAGTTGACTTCAAACAAGACAGGGCCTTTGCATACCGCATGTTGGACAGCTAGTCGCGCACCCTCGCGTACTGAAAGTAGATTAAGACCGTCGACGCGTAATCCAGGAATGCCGTAACCACGGGTTAAACATCGTCCTGCGAAGGTGTTCTCGATGAGGAAGACGATTGGTACTGAGAGCAATTTAGCCAAATGAAATGCTTCAAGAGCTGGTCCGCAACTGATGGCATCTTGATCAACGACGGTAACAACAATGGAATCGGTATCTTTTCGTGCTAAAGCTATTCCGGTACCCACAGACAATGGCGATGCTGGATTTACCCCTCCGCTCGAAAATGAGTCGGAAAATAAATGCAATGATCCTCCTGCAAATGCATTTAAAGTTTATGTTAACGAAGGAAGATTTATTTTATTAATAATAAATTTTTTATTTTATTAATTTTTTTTTTTTTTTTTTTTTTTAATTAAAACAAATAATGTTCTCTGAAAAAGTGACTAAAATTGTTCAAATTGCGGTTTTTTGCTATTTTAATATCATGTATCTAATAAGATTTAACTGATCAAATCAAAGTTTCTCTGATGGCATCTTGGTCAATGACGGTATCCCCGGTTTACATGTTACGTTTATAAAGAGAGTATTTAAATTTTGAAACTATTTTAATTTTTTAATATGGGGAACAATATAGTGTTAGTAAAATTATTAAATAATTGGAAGGAAACAAACACTTTTAAACTAGGATAGGTGAGGAGAAGAAGAAAATTCGCAGCTAGTTATATTTCATTATTTTTATTCCCATTATGTTGACGTTTCGGCCCCGGTCGGGACCATCTTCAGAACAAATGGGTGTTAAGTATGTGTAAATTATATAATCCAATCATATATCAATCATAGAACTTGAGATGATATGAATATAAATAAATTATATTAGTTAGAATATAATTGAAAATTAAATGCTCGAGAGAGACAATAGGCACGTCGCAAGACAAATCAGGACCGACCGGGGCCGAAACGTCAACATAATGGGAATAAAAATAATGAAATATAACTAGCTGCGAATTTTCTTCTTCTCCTCACCTATCCTGATTGAACTACCAGCTATAAGCCTTACGTATCTAACTTTTAAACTAAATCTAAATTTTTAAATTTGAATATAGCTTTGGAGGAATGCTGTCGTTATTTTCAGGTTGAAATAAAAAAGCCCAATTAATTGGGCTGAAAAATATCACAGCGTTTTTGTTCCAGTCAAAATTTTTAAATTTATTGTAATTATGTTCCAATATTTCATAAGATCCATGACATTTTATTTTTAATTAACTTAAACGTTATAGCATTAAGGCAGGGGGAATTTTTCAGGGCGATCTGATTGAAGCATCTGCTAATAAGAGTTTTTTCTATTAATTTTAATATAAAATGGTGAACAAATTTTTTATAGATTAAAGTTGATGGAGGATGCTGTCAGTTAGTAAGCCTCTAATGAAAAAAAAGTAAAAAATCTTTTTTTCAGGATATTTAGGTATGTTTGCATCCTTTATACACAGGCACACGTATTGCATCAAACTTTTCGTTTATTTTCCTTCTCCTTTATATGATCTATGAAATTATAGAAAATAATTCCGAATAGGCTAAGTGCAAGAATATTTAAAAGACTAAGAAATAAAATACCCTTGCTGCTAGAGCAACCGGTTCGCCTTCCGAGCAATTCTGCGAGAATGTCAATCCAGGGAATACCCATGGCGTAAGCCCATCCGTGGCAACGATAACCGCAAAGCACGTAAGTATTTGGCTTCTCCAGACCTGCAATGGTTCCTATACAGCTAGCTTCTAGTCCTTGGCTACTGTGCATGAATCCTCTTACTAATTGTCGTCGAAATGCCTCATTTGCGATCCTCTCACCAACTCGAATAGCTGCCATTTGTTGATAATAGAGTATGCCATCTGAACGTAGTAATTGTGTGTGTTGGGGTATCCTTGCTGCGAATCCAAAGGTTTCGCAAGATTCCAGTGATAACGCTACGCTTGCCAACGGAACCGTCAACGATGTTGCCTTTCGTAAGCTGTACCAAAGCCATTCTCTCCTCCGTAGCCCGACATGGCATGTAAACATTACATGTGTAAACAAGAATCCTATCGGCTCTGGTTTCCGCCTAGGACCTCTCCTCTCTGATTTGGCCTACACATCACTTAAAAGTGCTTCCGAGTTGGGATAAAGGGTAATTCGAAAAACGATAAAAAATTTTGTTTATTTCCATAATGTATATAACATAATGTTATTATTGTCAACAAATATATTTTTATATAAATAAATAAACAATCTTCTTTACATTCAAAAAGTTCATTGGGGGGGGAATGTGAAGGTAAATTTAAAAAATTCTCAAAATTTTTTAAATCTTTTTGTTTGAATTATATGTAATTTTGACAATTAAAAAAAAGTAAAATAATAAGATCGTTTGAAAACAGGATTTGTAACAGCCAGAAGTAGGCGCAGTGATTTGAAAGTTTAATAAACGTATTATGTGTATATACCTGGGGTGTCAAGGGCGGTCCTAGCCTTACATTTTGGGGGGGGTCCCTGTTTTTTTTTTTTTATAGTATAAATAAATGGGCCTGGACCCCAATAAATATATATTAATCAAATATGAGTATCGTTTAAGTCGGTGGTTTCCAAACTTTATGTTACCACGCCTCCCTTAAAAATAATGAATCTTATGACGCCTCCCCCCCTCCCCCCATTTTATAAAATAATACAAAAACAAAAATTTTTAATGCTAAAAAATATAAATTTATATAAAAATATTTTTTTTATTTATTCTTATTTATATTAAAACTAGCAATCATTTGGAAAATTGGTCCTGGTGACCAATATTTGCGCCTCCCCTTAGACTAGTCCGCGCCTCACAGTTTGGAAAACACTGGTATAAGGGTATTTAATGGCTGGTGGACTTGGTATCAGGAATGCAAGTTAGAAGAAAATGCAACCAGAATTTTTTCTTTAAAAATATATTTTAACAGCTTACGTTTCGGCCTTGGTCAAAGCCATCCTCGGATGACCACTAACAGCTCCGAGCTTTGACCAAAGCCCAAAGGCCGAAACGTAAGGTGTTAAAATATATTTTTAAAGAAAAAATTCTGGTTTGGTTTTTTCTCTTTCATTCCTGAAGAAAAATATTTTTCTCAAATCTTATTTTCACGCCTTAGGGGGGCGCCTAACTTAAATATAAAATTTCAACCTCCTAGCTCAATTTCTTCATGCTTTAAATTGAACCCAAACAGACACACAGACAGACCATGTCGCGAAAACCACTTTTTTGGATTCAGGGGACCTCAAAACGTGTATTTCCATCAAAGTCTTGACATTGAATTTTTGACATGAATTCAATACTTTCTCTCTATATATTTGTATATTAACTTATACATATAGGTAAGAGAAAGTAAAAATTCAAATCCTAGTTGAGATTAGTTCTATATATTATTATTGCGGTAACTCACCCCAATAAAATTCTAAGTGGACTAATCATATCTTACTTTTCTACCTAATGAAAAAAATCCCTACAAAATTCTGCAAGGGATTCGATGGGTTGCTAAGTTACCCAGTGTTATTATTGTCTGTTTATGAGAGTTTCGAAATCTTCAAAAATTAATTCAGCCCCAGTAATAAGAAATTTTAGAATGATATTAAAATGTTTCTATCCCTCTATGCTATTTGCTAAATATTGAATATAAATTTTAACTCAAACGGAATGCACTTATTTTTTAGTAAAAGTATTAAAAAACATTAATATCTTTGTGCATTAAAGGGGATGGGGCATTAACCCCCCTGGTTAATGCCTTCATACCACCCCCCACCCCCTTTAATGAAATGCCAGCCTTCAACGCGAAATTACTCTCAAAATAATTTAAATACATTTATAAATAATTATTTTAATTTTTATTTTATTTTGAAATTATTTTATTTTAATTTTCAACCCTTAATCCTTTTGTATTGATGTTATTTATATTAATTTAGTTTCTTATGTGTTATTTATTGTAAACTGGTTTATGGTATGGCGAAGAGGCCAAACCTAAATAAAAAAAAAAAAAAAAAACCCTTAATCCACCCCTGTGTAAAAGTATATTAAGGAAATTTGATTAACAAAAATATAAAAATAACAATTCCCTTTTTATTAAAAGTAAAAAAATACCGTTTGCTCTAATCTAACTTTATTTATAACTGGAAAAAAATGTCAACAAGTGATTTGGAATATTCCAAGGCCTTTCTTAAATAATCAACCCTTCATTCCCCCCCCCTAATCAAAATAATAATCAACGCTATTTTTTGAATGTTTTCTATTTATTTGGCTTCGATTTAGTTTAAAAAAAAAAAAAAAAAAAAAAATTTAAAAAAACATGTTTTTTTTTTTTTAATTTTTCAACCCCTAGTCCGCCCTCGGGGCATGGTGTAGAGGTTAGCGTGCTAACCTCATACCGAACGTCGCGGGTTCGGACCCCAGGCAGTCCGATGATTTTATATAAGGCATTTGGATACCAAATGGCTTATATAAGAATGCCTGGACCCCAATATGTATAATTATAAATAACGGATATCGTTTAAAGTCTTAAATGGCCTAAGTTGCCGAAAAGACTGTGTGAATGCGTGTGTGATTGTGAGTGTGAATGAGAAAAAAGTGTGAATGTTTTTAAAAAAAAAAAAAAAAAAAAAACCCCTAGTCCAATTTTTTTTTTTTTTTTAATTTTTTCGGCATCTTAGGCCATATAAGAAGACTTTTTACGATAACAGTTATTAATAATATATTCATGTTGGGGTCCAGGCATTCTTATTTATGCCATTTGAAATCCAATCTTAATAAATAAAATAATTAACAATGCTATTGCCTTCGGCGAGCTTCGCGTCTAGTCAGAAAGAAATTAAAACCCTGAAAAACTTCCCTGGATCCGCCTTTGGGTTTTACACATAGTATAATTTTCTATATTACAACGCCTCCCTTAAAAATATTTTAATCGTATGACGTCCCCCATACAAAAACAAAAATTTTTAGTAAATTTATATAAAAATATTTTTCTTTATTTATTCATATTTATTATTTTAATTAAAAACTCCGTCCCAGAATCTTCTAAATTTTATTATTTTATCTAAAAAACTAGCAATCATTTGGAAAATTGATCTTGGTGGCCAATATTCGCGCCTCCCCTTAGACTAGTCTGCGCCTCCCTAGGGAGGCGCGCCTTACAGTTTGGAAAGCGCTGGTTTAAGTCTTAAATGGCGTAAGTTGCCGAAAAGATTGTGTGAATGGGAAAAAAGTGTGTGTTAAAAAAAACGATTTGGGGGGGGGGTCACGACCCCCTTGACCCCCCCCTCTGGGACCGCCCTTGTGGGGTGTATGTACTACAATCAAATAAAAATATACCGTATAATAAAACCCTAAATAGCCTCAGGAAAAAGAGACGAAAAATTAAAAAAAAAAAGAGAAAAATTCTTCTTGATAAATTATTATTATTTTTTTTCAATTTTAGGATAGATTGCTCTGCGCTTTCAAACAAACTTGACTTTTGACGATAACTCGTTACTAATTTATGACATTTGGAGTTTACAAATGCCATGCCAGAATAGAATTAGCTTAATTACGATTCAAAAAGCGCTTGTCTAAACCACACCTGAAGATCTTTGAAACTAATTGAATATTCGTTTTATTGTTTTATCTATTTTTTTAATAACGCTACCATAAAATTTTAATATTAAAAAAATATGTGACGTCTAAATTCACTTTGAATGTAATACGATTTTATTTCTCTCTCTCTCTTTCTCTCTTTTAAGAGACTAATTTACGAGGAGGCCACGTCTTTTTCTTTGTCTCTTCCCTGTGTCCAATTAGTTCACCGACTTCACGTCTTATTTTTGCTAATGGCTCTCTTCAACACTATATTCATATTCTTCTTTCTCTTTCTCTGATGATGTTTCTCAAATATCTTTAATATTCTCTCACTCTCTCTCTCTCTCTAACACACAAACATTTGATTTATTATGATGTTTAAAGTTGTTTGCCGATGAATGAAGTTTTACATTTTTTTTTTACCTCTCTAGGCAATCGAATCAAAAGATTTACTAAAACCTTTAGTGTGATATTTTATTTACCTTTTTTAAATTATGCATACTCATCTGACGGGTTCTTTACCCCCTGACTAGGGAAGAAATTTCCCCATTAATTTTTTTTTTTAAGTTATTAAAATTTTATTATTTATTTTGAGATTCCAAGAAGAATTTTGAAAAAAAAAAAATCATGGAGTGTCCAAATTAAAATAGAAAAAAAATTTTTAAATAACTTCCTCAAGCTGAGACTATATAGAGTGCATAAAACATTTTTGTTTACTGGAAAGTAGGCAACCCAAATAACTAACTTACTATTGAATTTCTCGCGTTTATAGTTTCTGTATATTTAACACGATTTTTAATTTCTGAATTTCGGAGTAACTGTCGAGTAATTTATTGAAAAATTTGGTGTAACTTAAGGCACAGCACACAACTTTCTCTTAAATGGTAATCGACCTGAGCTACGAATGCTTCTATTGGAAATAAAGTGTACTTCAAACACGTTTTAAGAAAAAACATAATTTTTAAAGAGCATCTAAAAAATAGTTGATTTATGAATTTTAATCAAAATTGTTCCAGTGAATTTTGAGAAATTGAAAAAACTGAAAAAGTACTTTATTACTATTAAGGCTCTAACAGACAGAACGCGAAATTCGCGTCGCTCAGGCTACGCGCGTATTTCGCGGCGAAAGGCGTTTTTGCTAAGCCACACAGGAAGCGTAATCTGGGCTTACGATCGGGTATTGTGTATATGTTTCAACAACCTTTATTTAATGAATTTATAAATATTTTATAAATAAAGTATTATATTACGAAAGAAATAGAATATCATTGGAAAATTAGATTTTTTTAAAATCTTATTTTATTAATGATAACTTTGATTAAATATTTTTCGAGGCTTGTAAATTAGAATAAGATAATACTATTCAATTACCTCGATTCGGACTTTTTACTAATCATAGATTGGCTGCCAAGAAAAAACATATTTTATTATTTACTTTTATTTAGTTAGAGGCGAAAAAACAAGTGTTTTTAACTCTATAAGTTTTTTTATTTCATTACTCATCTTGATGATTCGCCTGTTCGCGCGAAGGAGTTGTAATTTTGTACAACTCGAAAAAGCTGTCGCGCGAAAGAGAGCGTTTACGCCGCGTAAGTTCGCCCCCTGTGTGACGGGGATGATACAGTCTTGCCTTATACAACATTTCGCGGCCTTTCGCGGCGTTGAAAAAACGCCAAGCGACGCGAATTTCGCGTTCTGTCTGTTAGAGCCTTTACTTTTTGGCTGATTTTGTTAAAAAACCATTTTAATTGTCCGAGAACTTAAAATTTCAATCTCGTAGCTCATCTCCTTCATGCTTAAAATCGTGACAGACAGACAGACCAATTTGCAGGACCCATTTTTTTGGACTCCCGGGACCTCAAAACGTGTATTTCCATCAAAATCTTGACATCGAATTTTTGATATGACCGCAATACTTTCTCACTATATATTAAGTATATAGGTAAGAGAAAGTAAAATTTTAAGTTTGCCCCCCTCCAGGCAAGCAAAATAGCTCTTAAGAGTTTATCCGGATTGCTATAATTGATTTCGCATATTTTGATAATCTTTTGTCTATTAAAAATAATAAAAAATGATTTTAGTATAAATAGCCCCCTATATCATTATTTTTTTACTTTGAAAGAATTTTACTCCCTTCAAGAATGAATGACACACAAATAAAAATATTTATTTATCTAATTCTTATTTTTTTCTGCAATTTTCCTTGTCTAATATAACATTTCAAATAGAACTTTTAGAGTATTTTCCATTTTTAGCGAAAAGCTTAAAAGGTTAATATTTCTTCTTTTCTCCCTTAACTAGACATATTTTCCCCTTCTATATATATTTTCTCACCCTCTCAGAAAAGTTAGAATTTATTTATCATTTTTTTCTTCGACTTTCTTTTTATTAAAATTCACTTCCTCTTCTTTATTGATATCCAATTTTTTTTAGAAAGAAAGATTAATTATTAAAGAATTTTCATTTTTGCCATTTTTCTTTGAAAAGACGTCTGATTATAAAAATCTAGAGAAAACGAGAACGCCATTCAATGGATCAAAAAAGACCTCTAATATGGTTAAGATCATAGAGTCGGAGAATTTTTTTCTCAAAGGGTCTTCATGGTCTTATGAGGTCATTAGAAGTCTTATGAGCCACATGAGGCTATTAGAAATCCATATAGTTAGATAAAACTTTCATGGACAATCCTAGGTGAGAGGGAGCAATATTCCGGGGACGCGAAAAATTGTACTATTCCTGAAATAGCCTAAATTTTAACTATTTCAACATTGTATTCATATACCTTTTTATTCTTATTTTAGTATCTGAAGTCATATTAAATTTTTCTACTGAGTGACTCTAGTGGACTTGTGCTCTAGTCAGACACCTTCTTGGTAACAAATTTAAAATAAAAAAAAGTGAATTCATTTGATATTTTATCTCCAAATATAATATATTCACTCTTTCCCTTCTTTTTTAGAAGATAGCCTTCTAAATATTATAAAGATTATAACTTGCAACATCAAGCTTTTTTTTTTATTTTAATTGAAACATTAATATAACAAACATCTAAAGCCATAATACACCAGACATCTTTTTTTTTATTTCAGTCTCTTTTGATTATATAATAGAGAAAACATTAAAATGCAATCTCAATTTTCATATAATAACATTTATTAATATTAATCTATTAACAAATTGATTCATTAACATAAAATTGTAACATATTATTTTTATTTCTTCTCAATCTGGACCAAAAAACGCCTTTTGATTTTAATAGATAAGTCGTTTTACTTTCTCCTTTTTGAATCCGGAACTAATTCAAAATGACCATCAATTAGGGTGAGAAAGAGATAGAGAATTTAAAAAAAAAAATAGACGTTTGTTTAAATTCAGATTCTGTCTTCTAAAAAAAAAAATTTAACCTATATTTTTTATTTTTTTTTACAATTAAAAAAAAATTTAAAATTCAGAATATTCACTTAATAGGGCTAATATAAACATTCGATGCTCTGTAGCTAATACATATTTCATTCTAAATGCTTGTTGGTCATGAAAAATATTTTTTTACTTGTGATGAAAATTAATGGAGAATTACAGGGAGCGGTAGTCAAAATGAACATTCAGAATGCAGATTCTATCTTATGGAAACGATTGACTTTTTTTTCACGGACCATCTTATCTAACCACAACAGCTCCCAAGCAACTCTACGAGAGAGAGGTGCTGCGACATTCCGTCCTGTGAAAGGGACGTAAAGAAGGTTCCCTCTTAGTGATGCATTCTTCGAAAGGAGTAGGCTACAAGCCGGTGCTGAGGGAGTCCCTCAACTAGAACATCTTCCCTAGCATAGAAGAGGTTGGATATAAGGAACCGGTTGGAACCAGAAATAAGGATTAGTTCACAGGAAATAATGTAACTTCACGGGGGTGCCGGTAGATGGCTACGGCCAGAGGCCGGTTGGGTTTAAGGTGTGTGTCTTCGTACACGAAAGCATCTCGGGTAAATAAACGGGGATCCCGATAGGAATTTCAAATAATAATAATTTTGCCTTCAAAATTGCTTGGAGCACAATTTACTGTACTTCATAGGAAAGATAGGAGAAATGGATGCAATAGTAACAAAATATAAATATTTTTCTATGTTTAAAAATTTTATATCTAATTGTATCTAATGCCGCTGGTAACTAAATATATGTCGACACAAAATAATCTGGTGCGACCAGTCACATTATATTTTTTACATTTCGTTTCAAAATTTCTAAAGCTTTGGAGATATTCAAGAGAACAGAAAAGCAGATATTAAGGACTTTTTACTTTCTCTTACCCTATATATGAAATATATAGAGAAAAAGTATTCGATTCATGTAAAAAATTCGATATCGAGATTTTGATGGATCTTCACGTTTTATTATTTTTTAGTCTTTTCGACAACTTTGGCCATAAAAACTTTAAAGATTCACATTATTTTAGATTCGATATATTTAAGGGGGCCCAGGCACATTTATTTATATCATTTGGCATCCAAATGATTTAAATAAATTCATCGGATATTAAGGACTTATAAGGCTATACTACCGTCCTATGGAAGGTTCCCTCTCAGTGATGCCTTCTTCGAAAAAAGTAGGCTACTTCGCAGAGAGCCCCTCTTAAAACTAAGACATTATTTCTATGAATAATCAATTAAAGAAAAAATCAACAATTTTTGTACTTCACTATATTCCATGAAGTATACAAATCCCTTTTGTTTTTGTTTCCTAAAAGATAGGAAACTCAAATGTCCAATTCACTAAATTGATTTTATTTTTTATTATTTTCACTAGAGCTTCTCTAGAGTGGTTTATATATTAAAAAGGATAGTCTCTTGTTTATTTTTGACTATAGATTGAATATCTTGCTTTTATTTTTAGATCAAATTTGAAATACGTATATAGGCTTACCCTTAACCACATTAAACAAATACCTTTTCATTAATTAAAATTCTATTCACCTCAATATACTTATTCCGGGTTAGTAATTTTGCATAAATTGAAATTTTTATATATATAGGACTCAACGATAAACGTGGTAGGTCTATTCGTCCTGCCCTCTCTATAATTAAATAAATTGTAAAATAACAATTTAAAAGGATTCCATTCTTTTTTGCTATTAAAAATAATGAGTTTTAGTCCCCCTCTTTATTTTTTCATATAATTTTTCATTCCTAAGAATATTCATCATCCTCATCATTTTCATCATCATCATTAAACGAGTATTATTATATTCTTTTGTGGCACGCGTCTTAAAAACGTCTGTTTTTGAGTGTTAAATAGATAGACCAATTAGAACAACTAAAAAAAAGCAGAATAAAGAAGTGATAATTAGTCCTGTGACGAAATTCTCACCCCAGAGCTGAAGAACTAATAAATAAAGAGAATACAAGACCTTGGTATTCAATTTGTCTTTACAAATAAATATTTACAACATTTTTTGTTTTAATTTTTTTTTCTAAAGACTTGCTTACAATTTATTTACCGACTGGACTAATTCATTCTTGTCTTTGGAATAGTAAACACCCTCCCACAAAGATTTTTGTTTACTCGAGTAACATTCATTCTCGTAATCATAATGGAACTATCCTAGTCAAGAGCGAGCGGACCAGAAGACTTCTTTGGTTGTAGGAGGAGAGGATTTTTTGTTAATCTAAAAAATAAATTCTGTGTATAGTCTATATGACTTGAATTATATTCCTATCTAGAAATTTTATTCTATCAATTTTTGTTTTCTTAGACTATTGGTTGAAAATAAGTTATTTAGGCCCACGGGGCTTGGTGTAGGGGTTAGCGTGCTAACCTAGTATACCAAAAGTCGCGGATTCAGACCCCAGGCAGTCCGATGGCTGACAGTCCAAATGGCTTAAATAAGAATGCCTGGACCCCAATATGTATAATAATCAATAACAACGGATATCGTAAAAGTCTTATATGGCCTGAGTTGCCAAAAAAACTGTGTGAATGTGTGTGTGTTTGTGTGAGAGTGAATGAGAAAAAAGTGTGTAAGTTATTTACAACAATTACAACAATGTGATTAAAATAAATATAAGCCTCTAACAACTGAGGATGGTCGAATAATTTTATCCGAAACGTCTGTCTCCTACAGCATTTGGCATACAAAGGCTCTTTTCTTTCCAGGTTCTGTTTTTGCCCTTGCTCAACTTGAAACTAAAAAAAAATTGAAATTTTTTTTTAAGATGAAAATTTGATCTCAAGACGGGGGAAAATTAAGAATTTATATAATCTGAATGAAATTATTAAATTCTATCTTAATTGAATTGACATTTGTTGAGATATAAACTACTTGTTGCAATGTGATTATTTTGTGTTAAGAAGAAATGTCAGCTTTAACTCGGATAACTCTTATTCGTCATCCACTTTCACAAGAGATGAGCGAGATTATTTTCCAATTCATTGCAGTCTACTTGAAAAAAAAAATTCAAAATTTTCTGCAAATTTTTGTTAAATACATGGTAATTATTTCCAATATTATTTCGGAGACCTATTGGCACTTCTTCAATGAATTTCACCCTATTCAGCCACGTATGCCCATTACAATTAGAACGCATTAAGCCATGATGTTCGTTTGGCAATTATCAAATTGTTTTAAATGCAGTCTTCCTACACCCTTTATTTTCATAAATCGTTCATTAAAGCGTAAATATATTCAGTTATTAGGGCTATTTAAATATTATTATTTATTTATATTTCCGTCTGTGGGTCTTTTTTTTAATCTTCAATAAAAACGGAAATTTTTGATGGCGCTAGGCCAGAAATATTTAGAAGCCCATAAATCTCAAGAGTAATTTAAGAAATATTTATGAAAAAAAAAATATTAAATATTCCTTTTGAGAAAATATTTTTTTTAACCGAACTCTTTGAACAAAATTGGAACTTAAAATAACCCAGATTCGCAAAGAGTGACAGTCTAATTAATTAATCTTATTTTTAAACTGTCTGCATCCCCCCATACCGCAGGAAATTATTTAAAAGAAAATCTGGATACAGAATCTTAACACACATCCATTATTTAAGAGGACTTTTAATTTTCTCTCTCCGTGACCACCAACGTTTTTTTGTAATTCTATTTATTAATTTATTTTTTTTTCTTTCTAAAATAAATAATTATAGGCTATTATCTATTCAGATGGAGAAGTGGAAGTGTTTTAAATCAATCCCATCATCACGCACCCGTCTATTAACTCCTCGGATCAGAAAAGTGTTAAAAACTGTCCAAGCTATGCTCTATAATTTAGGATGCGCCCTTACATATGGATAGTCACACTCATGCCAGACAAAAAAAAAACAAAACAGGTTACAATTTTTTAAAATGAATAATGCAGTAGTTGGTGAGAAAATGGAATTAAGATTTCGCATGAAAAATTATGTAGGTCATGACGTCATATGAAAGATTTAAATAGAGATTCAAAATAAAAAAAAATGGACCACTGTCTGACTGTCAATGCCAAATTTATTAATGGGCTGATCCCCAGTGGAGAAGGATAAAAATAAAATTAAAGGTTTCCATACTTCTATATGTATTTAATTCTTCTAGTCATAATATACGGTAAATTTTTTTACAAGTGAAAAGGTGAGTGGTCCCGCGAAGTTTAAATTTTTTCATTTTGCCAAATAAGCTTAGTTTATTTGCAATTATGGTAGTTTATGGTAGTAAAAAAAATGCCTAAACTAACATTAAATCTGAAATTATGAAATTTAAATTTCTATTTGGTTCAATAAATATACTCTGGGTTTATCTACAAAACTTCCCTTATATACAAGTTAACCGTATATTTTAGTAACAAAGTAAGAAACATTAAAAAAAAGAAATATTTCTCACTTGTTATTTGTTATTTAAAGCAGTAGAGGGGACAGACATCTAGGTCTGCTTTAAAACACTACATTAAGCAAAATAAAAGATTTAGATAAATTAATTTGTGCGTAATTGATTTATTTTTAATGCAAGCATAAATTTGGTTCATGACTTCCAATACGTCCGTAACATAGAATTCAAGTTATCTTGATAAGGAAGAGGGGAGAGAGGGGACAAATAGTTTTTTCCTTGGGTCCCCCGAAATCTTAAAACCGTCATTGAGTAGCCTCCTTGAATTATGGTGTAAATATTTGCAATCTTTTACATCTATAAAATAATTACTCATTATTTGGACCCTGTTATGCAATGGTGTGTCAAAGACCAAACATCGAGTTTTGAGAAAATCAACAATAAAGTTTTTTGTTTACATTGGATTATATATAATTTTTCTTGTCAATTGTGCAAGTAACATTAAATATAAATTTTTTTAGGACATATTTCATAAAAATATAAAAATGTAATTAATATAATAAAATAATAATAATAATATAAATAATATAATAATAATAATAATAATAAAATAAAATAAAATAATATTTAAATTAAAGCATTTGAAACAATATTCAGTGCTTAACTCATTTTTTGAATTTTTTGGTCTTTGACACACCATTGCATAACAGGGTCCATTTATGTTCATTGACAATGAGAGTAGCAAAAAAATAGAAGAAAATAATGTGAAGAGAATTTTGTTTTAATAGTTAAAGAAAGTTCAAAATCTAATTGATTTCATTCAGAATTTTGGTACTGACCTAAAAAACTTTCAATATTCATGCTAAGAAGAGGTCAATTTTTGCTTTAAGTACCTAATGGTTCAGTGTTTCCCCAGCTTTTCAGTTCTTGGCCTCTACCTTTAGTTTATGGTTTCAAAATTTCAAAACA